>VZRO01001681.1:32949-133498 GCA_013397915.1 Daphoenositta chrysoptera
CGGCGTCTCTGCTCCCCCCTGTCAGGCGCGGGCGGGCGCGGGCTGCCCGAGCCCGCTCTGCCCGGCGCGGACCCTCCTCTCCCCTCGCCGTCCCCGCCAGAGGAGCGGCCGGAGGCTTTCGGCGATGGCTCCGGGGGGCGCGGAGGCGGCGACGCAGCGGGGGGCGGAGCTGGGGGGAGAGCTGCGGGGGCTGGCGGAGGAGCTGAGCCGCTGCCAGGTACCGGAGCGCGGGGCGGGGGGCGGCCGGGGCCGCGGGTTCGCGCCCCGCTCCCGGTGGGCGAGGAGGAGGAGGAGCGGGGCCGCGTGCGCCCGGCGGCGCCGAGACCTGAATTAAATCGGGCTTGGGCCCTTGCCCTGCGTGAAACCACCTGTTCTGAGAGCTTTTCCGTCCGCCCTTCCAGAAGCCACCGTTCACTTGAACTGAAATGGCAAAAGTCCCGAGGTGCTGCCTTGTACAACTCCGGGGAAAAATAGACAGGCAGAGAGGTTTTAGTGAATTGTAAGACTTGAAGGAACCTTTGGAGGTCGTTTAATTTCTCCCCAACCTTGCAGCAGGATCAAATATACCCAAGCTGTTTCTGGGAAGGGAGGGCTTAATGAGTGATTATGAGTGTTCTTTTAGAAGTTTCCCGTCTGCCTCTTTCCCTGTGGCCTCCCTTCATAGATACACTTGCCTCATTTTTTCCAGTTGGTCGTTCATCGGTGATAGTTAAGTGTATTTATTGGAAATATCATTGAAAATTTATTGAGAAACGTTGGTAATGTGAGGTCTTGTTGTAGAAAACAGTGAAAATTCTCTGCCAAACACATGGATTACACCAAAAGTATATGGCAGAGAGGAAGGTGACATCTAATGCTGCCGGTGCTCTCTCACTTGCTGGTAGCCAAAACAGTATTTTCACATGGGATGTGGGCTGGTTAAAGCCATGGAGGCCTGGGCTGATGAAGCCATCAGAAGAAAGCATCCATGTGGAAGTTAGAAGAGGTTCCCTGCTCCAAGTAGCATTGGTACACTTGGCAATTGGCATTGGATTCCTGCCATGAGTAGAATCAAGACTTCTTGAGAAAACATATTGCATAGGAGATATGTGCGGAGAAGAAGCTGTCAGTGAAAATCCTGTTTGGAAATGCTGAACAATGCTAAATGCTTTGGGGATATCTTCAGTGTCTTGTGGGAGAAGTTCAGGAAACTCTCTGTAAAGATATAGTTTACTGTTCCTGGTATGCAGATATGCACTATCAGACAAAATTTGGTGGAGGCAGAAGGAAGCCCTGTGCTCTGCTCGTTTGCTAGTTATACATAAGTTATGTATTACTAAAACCTAGTAGCATGTAGTATTTTTGAAAAGCATTATACATAACAGAAACTTTGAAGTAAATAGTACAAATCTGAATTTCTAATCGCTTTGATAACTTGATGTACACAAATTGTAGCTAAGCATCTGATTTACCCTTTAAATTAATTTTAATTACATGTATTTCTACTTGTTCCTTGATGAACACATTCCACATGTGTTGAAGTCAGCAGACAGATAATATTTTGAAACGTATTTATTTTAAGTTTCTTGCATATTATCTTGCCATTCTTGTATCTTTGTCTTTTATCAGATCAGATAGCTTTCTGGGAGGAAAGCACGCAAAAAAAAGACCAGGAAGACAGTTACTGTTTTTGAAAACAGAACCCAGTACTGTTCTGCAGTAATCTCTCCAGCTCTAGGTAGAATCCAACATCTACCATGCTTCTAACGACAGGGGATGCGTATCTTCAGGATTTATTTCAGATTAGTAATAAAATAAAAAAGAATGTGAAGCAGCAGTCTCTGAGCAGAGATTCTCTGAAAGCACTGCAGTGTAGGCATCTGCATGCTTTGCCATTTCACTAATCCATCAATACATTTGACAGGTTTAAGCATGTGTATGTTACATAAGGGGGAAGCCAGATTTTAATAAGTAAAAGAGATGCTAACTTAGGCTGCTGTTTCAATATAGCATTTATCTAAGGTGATTAACTTTGTAAAGAAAGTTTTGTGAAGATATTCTGAATTTGAAGGGGAACTAAAATGGTCTGAATTACTGAATGGACTTGAGTAAAATTCTTCAACTGGTTTAAAAGTCAACTGAAAAAATTATTTGTAGATGGTTAATCCATTTTAAGGTCATATTTCATGTGAAAACTTTGTGCAAAGACAAGCGATTTGAAAGCATAAATATGTATGGGTGATGTTAATGTGTTTTTCTAGCTTCTTCCCGGTTGAAATACGAAGTTTTTGCTGCTCAGCTAATTTCTTAAACAAAATTTTGTTTCATCTCTTGCGGTTTCCTTAATTTCATTTAGATCTAAGAACTTCTTTTGTTCATTTGCTGTCTCCTAACATTTGTAGGTCTTGTTAATCAGAGTTGTGAAAACATTTAGATTGGAAGGGGATTCTTTACAGCATCTATTACACCCCAGCCTAGATCAGACTGCCCAGGACAGTGCCCAGTTAAGTTTTGAGTATTTCCATTCCTGGAGACTGCAACCCCTCAGGACAACCTGTGGAGGCGTATCAAAGTAAAAGTGTTTCAGTTTCTACTAAGATTTTCCTTGTCTTCTGTTCCATGCTTTTGTGTAGGGTTATGTCTTTCTTAGACTGCCTTAGCAGGCATTTTAGATAGAAAAGCTATGTAAATGACTTTAGAAAAGATGTTAGTGAGAGAGTGTTAAATTTTCATCCAGCAGCTAGATAAAATTGCCCAAGTTCTCTTTCTTTTCCTTCCCAGGCTCATAAACTGCATTTCCAAAAAAAATGTCCCAGCTGAAATCTAGTTTAATAGTTTAAGGGTGTATCATAAAGGATTAGTCATAAGTATCTGTTGAGGTACTGGCTTTTTGGATATTTTTTTCCCCAAAGAAAAAAAGACATTTATCAAATGATTGAGGCTAAAATTTTAATCGGTTCTAAACGGAACGGTTTTAGCAAACAGATGCGTGTATCCAACAGTGATCTAGCATCTGAATAAATTATACCATGTTTCTCTTCTACGTACTTTCTTGGACTATTATACTCACTGTCATATAAACTGCACTTCTGAAATGAAGTCTTTTCTGGGAACTGGAGCCCGTTGATACGGGGGTCTGCTGACTAAATACACGAGAGCCTTTGTTGGCTAGTGGAGCTCCCGAGTCTTAGTGGAAGTACTGTACATGCTGGCTTTGCTCTATTCAGGTGTCTATTTTCGGATGTTGTTTCTTTTCTGTGACAGAATTCTGGAGAACCTGACTCTTTTAGTCATCCAGGATGGTGGCCTTTATGTTCAAAACAAGGTTTTTATTCACATTTATTCTGTTCTTTTGCGGTAACAGTTCCCACAAAGTAAAGGTGCCTACAGAGGCATATAAAGTATTTTTAATACTTCCTTTCTTTTTTCTATTCCTTTCTTCATTCTTTTCTAAAGCTGAGGTTCTACTACTAAGTCTTGACTTCTGCAGCTTAGATTGGTAGTATTTGATATTTCCTTTAATACTACTCAAACCATTGTAGGAGTGTCAATCGCAATAAGCAAGATCTTGGTGTAGGGCCTGTTAAAAGCACAGTTTTGTTGCAGTCACTCTGTGAAAACTGAGTGAGATGTATAATTCTGTGGGGGAATTTGCAAAAATGAGAAAGCCAAATTAAGAAAATAGTCCAAAGCTCCCAGTTTGTTTACTGAGAGGCGTTGTATAAAGCTAAGGATACCTCTACAGTATGCTCTTTTGGGAGAGTTATGGTTGTGTCTACAGTAAGACATTTTGTAATTACTTTTAATTTCAGTGGCTCCTCTTCTTATTTTATTTGAAAATTACTTGAGAAATCAAGTTACGGTTCCTGAAAACAATTGAAAAGAAAACAGGATATTGGTTTTTATTTTAAAATTTCTTGTTTTCTTTGGCACCTTGTTACATTTCTGTGATGGGGCTTGACATTGTCGGAGGGCACTGGAAAGACAAAGGTCAAATAGTAAGTCATATCACATCTTGTGTCTATTACTTCTGTTAACTGCTGCCTTCTATTTCAGGGTTTCATGCTGCCGCCTACCACCTAAAAATTTCAAGATCTTCAGTACCTATCATCATATTATTCTCAAGAGTTTTGTTTTTCCTTGGTGTTTAAAAGATCTGGCTTGTGTTTTACCCCCATCTTGTTTTCCCTTGTGATTGTGTATTTTTGGGGGTGGGGCGGATGGATATGCTGTTTTTGCAAAACATAGTGGCTCTTGGTGTAGGAAATTAATCTGTTTTGTTTGTTTTTTTTTTTTCTTTGTGCTTGTTTTGATTTTTACTGTTTTTTTTTTTTTTTTTCTTGTTTTTGTTTTTTTTTGTTTTTTTTTTTTTCTTTGTGCTTGTTTTGATTTTTACTGGTTTTTTTTTTTTGTAAGGGGGACAATATGTTGTATCTGTGGAAGCTCATTCTATGGGTGGAGTTCCCGAGCCAAGGTCACTTTCTTTAGCTTTATATGCTTTCTCTTTAGTCTTGTGTATTTCTTTAAACCACCTGTTTGGTCTCTGTAGATTCATAGCATATTCCTTGGTTGGTTTCCTGCAGGGAAGCCTCTTGTGGTGAAAGATACTTCATTTGATGTAAAATAATGTGCATTGCTAAACTGATGATTGATGTCCTAGTTCTCAGGCTCTTTCTAGAATAGACACTTTCATGCCCTCCTATTCTGTAAGTGAAAATATAGGAACAGTTCTTTCAGGTATTCTGTGATGGAAGACTACATCAAATCCTTCCTTTGAACAAGACAGTGATTCTGGACTGGGTTTTCCACATCCAGCAGAGTGTCCTATATTGATGGTAATACAGAATAATTAAGCATATTAACTTCTGGTTCTACTTATGCCATTGGTGATACTCAGAAGAAGAGTTTTACCTATTTAGCTTAATTTTATATTTACCGGCCTAGGATCTCTCTATTTGTTGAAAATGCTGTTTTGATTTCAAACAAGTGTCTTAACAATTTACCCATTATTAGTTTCAAAAAAACCAAGACACCATCACTCTTCATTTTGCTTATTGCAGCTTTGATTTCAAAGGCAATATGGCATGTCTTTCTGCTAAAATGATACCGTGTTTTCCTATCTAAGGATTTTCTTTTCTAACCTTGTGGTTCTACCAAAACTGAACTTCTCTTTTTCTTTTTTTTTTTTTTTCCTGCATAAAAATACGTGTACTATTTTTAGGGAGGCCTTGTTACTGTTATTTTCTGTAGCTCGTGTGTGTTTTCTGTCAGTGATAGTTATAATGCCTAATCCTTTTCTGTGTTAGGAATTAAGTACACCATTGCATGGTATTCTCTTTGCACAGTTTATACTCACAGCCCAAAACGTACAGTCTGTCAACTGCAAGCAGTCTGCAGACCATACTGTTTAGTCAAAGAAACCATACTGTACGTGGTTTTCACTAAAAAATAGATAGTTCACCATTAGCCAACAAGTTAGGAACTGATCAGTAATCTGTTAAAGGTTCTGCTGTAGCAGATTCACTGGTAGCATTTCGACACTTTTTTCAGAAGGTGGTAAATACAGATGGTGCATACAGAGATCTTCCTGTAGCTGCTGCTGCTTTTGCTTCTCTGTGTTACCAGGGATTGGAAAGAAATCTTGAAGAGTGGACTATCTCTAGGCATTTTTGGGTAAAAGAGGATCAAGAAAGATGGCTGCTGCTTTGTGGGAAGTGAAGTGGCAATGATTTCAGTTGCTTCTTGCATTGTTTCAGGCTGTGTTTCCTGCTTATTGTGAAAAGCTGTGCATAGATCCGTTTTGGTCTTCATGTCCTGTTTTATAGTGTGCTTGCAGAAAAAGAACAGTTCTTTTTGGATAGTGGAACTGTCTTGTTTTGATCACTTTCTGCATCAGGGAGTGTTGTAAAATGTTCTGTCTGCTGTCACTAGCATTTATAACACAAAATATTTCATTAGCTGTAAAAATGGGTGCCTTTATTCATTCTGGAGCAATTTAATATCCAGCACACCCACTGAAAATAATGTAGCCATGATACTCTTGATTTATACATAGTTTTACCACCCCCCTCCTTTATTTATAAGTAAACATGAAAAATATATTAACTAACATGCCAAGACATTGTGTTTCTTTGTAACAGATGTCTAGACATTGAAGATGGATGTCGATTATACATATTAGAAATGCTTATAATCAATATCTGAGAATTGTAAGTAACAATAAATAAAAAAACCTCAAAAAACCAGAACACTAAAACATAGTTCTTCCATGATGATGTATTTTTATGTCAACTTTGTTCTCATCCATCCAACTTTGTGACCAAAATTAAAATTTTTGCAAACTACCAGTATGAGAATTTGAATGTGTCAGTATTTCTTCTGGATAAATTGTTGATATCCATACTGTTCTTTTAAAATGGAGAAAAGTGTTTAATGCTTCCATTCATTAAATGCTAATTTCTTTTATTAGTAATTAAGCCAAGACCACATATTTATTGGTGCCAAGGGATGCCAGCTGTTTAGTGCTTTGGGTGGGTTTTTTGTTATTTTATACTCCTATATTTTGCCATAAGGAGTGTAAATCACATGAGTCTGATTAGTACAGGTGTTGTTTATAAAGGCCTTACTCCTTATTTATTATATGTAGAAGTAGTGTTGTTAAATAGCTAAGTTTATTTTCTTCTACTTTTTTTTACTTCTGACGAATTTTAGTTAAACGTAATGAAAATTTTTCATATTCCTTTTGAAAAATACTGGTTTAGAATATAGAAGTAAAACTGAAGATTAACTGAAAGTGAGATTTAAAAAAAAAGTATATTTTTGTGCTTCATAAAGTACTTACCTATTCACAGTATTTCTGTGTGTGAATATTTCAGATTGGCCCCAGCATGTGGGTGGGAGTTCAAAATTTGGTATAGAGATTACAGAGTCATAGAATTGCTTGGGTTAGAAGGACCTTTAAAGAGCATTTAGTCCAGCCTCCCTGGCCAGGAATGTCTGTCAGTAGGTCATGTTGCTCAAAACCCTACCCAACATGTCTTTGAACACTTCACAGTGATGGGGGGATCTGCAGTCTTCTTCTGTTGCCTACATACCACCTTGTTGTCCACACTTCCTTATGTTCCATCTGAATCTATACTTAATCTAAATTGAAATATTTTAAAATTGAAAAGGGTACAGTTTAAAACTGTTGACCCTTCTGTTGCTTGAGGCATTGGTAAAGTCTGTCTTTCTTACCTAAAGCACTCTTTAGGTATTGGAAGGCTGCAAACAGGACCCTTGTATGCATTTTCTAGGCAGCACAAACCCAACTCTTCCATCCTGTTTTCACAGGAAAGGTGTTCCATGCCTCTGATCAGTTTTGTGGCTGCACTATGGACCTGTGCTGATATGGCCATGTCTTTCTGGTGCTGGGGTCTGCAGAGCTGGACACAGCACTCTGGGTGGGGTCTCACAACAACAGACTAGAGGGGGAGAATTGTCCCCACGACCTGGTGGGCCCAGGATACCATTGGCTTTCTGGTCTGCAAGTGCATGCTGCTGGCTCATGTTCAGCATTTTGTCCAGCAGTTCATGCAAGTCCTTTTCCACAGGACTCTTCTCAATCAATTCATCCCACAGTCTGTATTGATGCTCGGCTTTGCCGAAACCAGGTGCAAGACCTTGCACTTTGCCTTGTTTCAACTTTGAGATTTGCGAGCCTGTCAATGTCACTCCCTCTGGATGGCATTCTTTCCTACTGGTTTAGAAAGTGCACTGCTTAGCTTGGTACTGTTTATATCATGGAAATGTAATTAGGAAGATATTAAACAGTACTGGTCTCAGTATAAACCCTGGAGGAACACCACTCCTGATTGGTTTCCATGTGGACACAGAGCTGTACACTGTAACCCTCTGGACAGGGATATCCAGCCCATTTGTTATTCCTGTAGTAGTCCATCCATCAAGCCCATTAGCTCTCCAATGGAATGGCAAGAATGTTGTGGGGGACTGTATCAAAGGCTTTACATAAGTGTAGGTAGATGACTTCCATAGCTCTTCATTTATCTGCTGATATGATCACTCCGTTTATAGGACCATTAGATTATCAGGCATCATTTGCCCTTGTTGAAGTATGTTGTCTGTCTCTAAGCACTTTCTTGTAATCCACGCAAATTGTCATAGCTTTCAGGAGCACCTGTTCCATGATTTTACTGGGCACCGTGGTAATGCTTACAGATTGGTCGTTCCCACATTCCTTTTTACCCTTTTTAAAAAAAAGACATGAAACTCCCTTTTCTCCAGTCACTGGGGATTTTGTCTGACTGCCATAAGATAGACATGAGTGCAAAAAAATACCTGTTATGGGAACAACAAAGCATTGCCATTTGTCGATAAAGGAAGTTGCACTTTATGTGTAGAGATTTAGGATTTTGTAATTTTCCCAAATGCACTGAGGAGGTCTCTAGAACACACTTTAATGTCTATGTTTGCCATGTAGTTACATATTCAACATAGCGGAGAGTGACTGACTGTAGCTGGTCTAGTTTTCCCATCTAACTGTTTTGGTTTGGGAAGGAGGTATGCTGTTCTTGAGTGTCCTCAGCTAGTTTTCTTGTCCTCTGCTGTTATTAAGAGTGCACTTTTCAACTATTTGAAGTTAAGCTCATGACTTAAAAGATATGCAAGTATCTATTTGTCCACAGTTTTACAGGGTTTGGAAAATACTACAATGTCATTTCAGGCGCACTTGACATAATGGACCCAAATAGCACTTGGTTAGTCATAGTAATTCAGAATGAATATACCCAAAAGAATGCATATGGTTGTATTGTCTGTAAAATAAAATAATTTGTGCATTCCTGTATTCTTGAATGCATTGAAAATCGCAAGTACATTATGATTATATTAATCCAGAGCATTATATTTAAACAAAACTGACTCTGAGAGCTGTGCTGAAGCTTTTACATTATCCTGTGCTCTCAGATAAGTGATGGAATTGTTACAGTAACTCAGACTCGTAGTGCTTACAGAAAGCAGTTATGTGACTTAAAAAATTCATGTCCTATCCAATTCTGTGCATCTTCCATCTAAATTACTTCAAAGACTGTGGTTAGTTTTAATTGAAGTAGTTTAGAAAGTTATAGCTTGAAATGAAAGCTGGCAGATCACTTGTCTTATCCTTGATCTAGAAAGGGATTAAAAGAAAGCTTTTGATTTCTCACATTTTCTCCTTTTTGAAAAGATTTCCTGCACTGACCAAGTGGCGCATCTCCAATGTTGAGTACTAAGAAAACAGCAAGAGTTGGTAGAAGGCTGTTGTAGTAAATGAAGGGAAGCAGAGCATCCTGTGTGCTTACTGAAGAAGAAAGAAATTTACTTTTTGCTATTCAGTGACGGTGGCATTGTGTATAATAGGTCCTTGTCTATCTAATAAGTTCTATCTACCAGAGAATGGATGTTTATTTTTGTCCCTTCCTCCTGTGATGATGCTGATCTGCCTTCAGTGATGTTAATTCTTTGACTATGCCATGACCAGGAGATACTTGGTATTTCTTGTCCATTGATGCCACGTTAAGTCAGTTATTTATGTCAATTGAGATTATGTAATAAAATTACTCAGTTAAGTGCATTGCTGTCTCATTGTTACACTGATGGACAAATGTGAGAGTGTGATGATTAAATCATATGTAATGACAGCATCTTTTAATATAAGTTGGGTGGTATTTTTGGTTAGACCTGTCGTAGGGCACTGACATTGTAACAGTGACACCACCATATTATTTTTATGGTACCTGTTTGCGTTCAACAGGGTAATGAGTAAGAATTCAGTTTCTAAGGGAGTGTGTGTGTGCATGTATGTTTACACACAAGTGTAAGTAAAGCAGTATACTACATTTTTTCTTTTGTTAATCAAATGTATATTTGTTGCCAGAACTACCAACAGAGACAACGTAACAGGAATTTCTTTGAATAGAAAATTATGCTTGGAATATACATGAAACTTCTTTTTTTTGCTATAATACATTTACATGTTGATTGTGTCTCACTTATACTGCAACATTAAGGAATTGAGGGGACTGGGGAAAATACTCTTGTTCGCTGATGACATCCCATAAAAAAAGCAGTCAGTTTGGTTGAGTCACCTACAGCCCTCTTACAAATTTTTGCCCGGTAGTTAGATGTTAACAGTGCATACTGTGTGTGAGTGACTTCTGTGAAGTTGAAAATAACGCAGTATTATTTTAAGAGCCTGGTGTGTCTAAGGTTCTAAGTTTTCTTGCGAGTTACTGATCCATCTTCTGGTGACTTTTTAGGTTGTTGAAAAGCACAGCACCTCAAAGATAGATTCTCTAAAGAGTAAGAGTATTTTTTGTTGTGACCACTCAGCAGGACTGGGTTGTAAAGAGAATACCTCTTATTTAGGAATGTAATATGTGACTGGAAAACACAAAGAAAACACTGGCACAGCAGGGTCAAGAGGGTCTGAACTGACCGTATGCAGCAGTGTAAATTTAGAAGTCTTGTGAGACATCAAAAAAGAAACAAGTCTGTCACTTGCATGTGAAGTGTACATGTCAGCTTGATGAAAGGCTTGAGCTGTTTAGTTGGAAGTGTACTAGTCTATCCAAGATGTTAGGGGAACTCAAAACAATCCATAGTAAAAATTTTCTTGGAGGATTTTCAGTGCTTATACCAGCCAGGTTATTTCATGCATTCCCCGCTCACGCCCCATGCTTTGTAGTATTTTGATTTCCGTACAAATTTTTCCAGCCTGACAATCATGTGTTTTGAAATACTCAATTCATAACACAGGAAATTATTGGCATGTAATTATTATAGAGTTCTTACTAAAAATTAACAGTAAACCAATAGCTCCCTCTGTCCTCCCAATTGTTTTATTTTCCCACTTGGGGATATAGACGGATTAAAGAACTAAAATGAGAGTTTGTGTCCTGTATTTTTGTAGTGATGATAGGAGAGGCAGGGGTGGAGAAGAGGTTGTGTGGATTGAGTTTGAAGAGGCTGGGGGTTGTGTTTTGTTGTTTTTCTGCTCTGGGGGTATTCTCTTCCAGGTTTGAGAAGATGAATAATAATAAGTGAATAATAATTTGTAATGCTGCAAAGGTTTAAGGTATGATAGGAGCACTTAACAGTAGTTAACATGCTTAGAAATTAATACAGCGAAGCATCAAAAAGAGTACTGATTTCAAATTGCAGATAACTGAGATGCTTGATGTATGAATTTATGTTAAAGGGGGGAATTTTTTCAGTTTATCCTTGTTCTCAACACAGTGCATGATATACATCTAAACAAAAAAACTAGACTTACTTGTAATTGTAATACCTAAACTGTTATAAATGTATAGTTTCTGTGAGATAAAAAAGAAACTGCTTATGCTTTTGATACTTGTTTCACTGCTAATTTAGCAGTTTTACTTTAGCAACTCAGTAGCATCACTTTAAAAGAAAGATGCCAGCTAATTCTCCTTGATAAAGCAGTATAAAAGTATTCGTAAGATGCTATGGTTCTAAGCTTCCATTAGACAAATAACTGCAATATTGATACATTTGTAGGTACTTTTGATATCAAATAGCCGGTGAAATACTTATGCTTGGAATTCCCTTCCAAAAGAAAGATAAAATGTTTTAAATAAGGATATTTGTCTTTCCCTGCTTGTAAGTCAGAGGCATTCTTTGTTTTGTGATTTCTGTTGATGTTTTATAAATTCACAGCTTCATTTGAAAACAAGTACTCATGCTTAGCTAGTTATGCCATATAATGCTTGTTATTGGCTTATCTTTTGTCAGTGCTTCTGAGCTTGCTGCTGTAAAAAATCAGTAAGAAAAAATCCAGTTCACTTTGCTAAGAACACTTTCAAAGCCTAAGGTAGTCTGCATTTCTGTTTGTCTTTCAGTATGATGAACTACAGTCACCTTCACTGTAGGCTGAGGGGAAGAATGTCACTTTTCAGGGAATACACAATGTGCTCCCTTTTTTTTTTTCAGAGTATTTTAGTTCTGGCATGCAAGCTTGATTGCAGGGTGAGCATCTTTATCTGGCATTAGAAATGTTGTAAGTAATGAGTAATTTTTGCTAGCTTTAAAATGACATCTGTATTTTGCCTTTATATAAGATCTCAGCTGTTCAAGGTACACTCTTGCTGACCTCTTGAGCTGTTAACATGCAGTTGAGTAGGCTGAATGTTCTTTGGGTAAGCTGAAGATTGATACATCCCAGGCCTTGACAGCTGCAGTGTTTTTCTGTGCCAACTTAAGACAGCAGGGTTTTTTTCCATAGAAATTGTTTGGCTCCCTGGGCCATTCAGGGAAAAGCTTTACCAAGTCCGTGAATTCTGCCAAGAGCTTAAACAGACTGTTTAAACTTCTTTTCATCTTAAAACTGTAATAATTTCTAAGTAATACTCATTACCTTATACAAAATTCTTAATTAATCATATTAGATTTAAATGAAATAGCTATTAAAATGTTTGGCATGTTAAAGGTAAGAAAGTCACAAATGGTAACTCAACATTCATTGACTAATTTCTTATTAATATTTTGTTGTCATAATGAAAAATTTTGTACATTTCTGTGTAAACTTTCTTTTTGTGAAGTCAAGTTCTCTTAGTTTTAACTGCAGATAAGGTTATGTTTGTTTGGTTGCTTGGTTGGATTTTTTTCTTTACTAGTAACATGTATTTGAAAATGCATTTTTATCCTTATTCTTTTGGCAGAAGTACATTTAGGACATTGCTTAGTTTTGTGTGCATTTGGAGAAGTTCGAGCACGTATTGAGTACATATTGAAAGGCATATGATGATTTACTTTAGAGTATCTGTTGATATAATTGCAGCATTGCTTTTAGTTCTGTGTGTGCTCATTCATAATTTCCTGTAGTAACTTTAAATACCAGTTTGTCATCATCAAAATAAACAACATGTATTGAAATATCATTGTTTTGCAGTTTTGGAAATACTGTCCAGTGACTTTTCACTTACTTCCATAGGATTTGTGAAGGCTTTGGTTTGTATTTTGTGGTTGTGGTTGTTATTTATTTATTATTTAATGGACAGCTCTTAGCTTGTTCTATGTAGCCGTTTCTTTGAAGTTCGTTCAGTGCCCATTCAATATTCCTTATTGCAATGAAGATATTTTATTTTACAGTTAGGATGGTTTTTTATGTTGTTTCATTTACTGTTCTTTTAGCACAGACAGTAGTGTTGCAGAAGTTAATTATGTAAGGAGTGGCAATTTCACTGACACGAGTACAATTTGTGGCTGATTTTAGTCTTCTTTGGACAACTTTTAAAGTACTCTGTTTCTGGAATAGTTAAAGGTACTTAGAGGTTAAATCGAACTGCTTATTTAGTTAAAAGACATAGTTTGTACCTGAGTGTTTTTGTTCTTATTAGGAATGTTCTTTGAAACTTCATATTTTGTATTTATATTATCAAAGGGAGATTTTGCAAAGTTTAGGTAGAAACGCCGTTGCCAGAGGCTCAATACATGCTGTATACTCAGCAAAAATTATGGGAAGGATGTGAAGACTTCCCTCTTATTGTACATATATGTAGTACATATTTGTTCATTAGGAACAATTCAGTACTTATTACTGTGGTTTTCCATTTTGTTGGCTTTTCTTTTTGTAATGGAGGAAAGCTGTGCTTACAAGTATGTGTCTGAAAGTTGTGGGCTGTTCTGTGTTCTTGGGATGCCTCAAACTGTTTCCCAGCTGGGACTGGAAATGCATAGGAATCTGCATGGTAGGACAAAAAGCAGACATCCCTGCTTGTAGGGAGTCTCATGCTGTTTGATAGTGCTTCTTAGAGTCATACAGAAGCCCAAGGGTCTCAGCTCTTCTAATATATATAAAAAAATAAGCAGAAAACCCAACAGCTACTTCTGTGGTTTTGTATTCAGCACAGTAAAGGGGAAAGTTAAGGAAGCATGATTATAAGCAGATCCAAGTCTTTAAACAGGCAAAAAAAACTAACTAAACATAGTCATGAGGTCATCAATCAGCATAAGAAACTTTTGACTGTTTGCTTGACTCAAGATTTCTGAGTGTTTTCAGGTGGAATACTATTAGCACTTTGTTCTATTGGGTCTCCTCTCTGCTGTAATGATTTTGTGGTCCTTAGACTAATTTGTTAGTAATTTTTGGTAGTTTAGTGTAAAATACACAGTGAATTCTGTATTAAATATATAAAAACGCTCAAACACTGTTATCACATAACTTCTGCTCTCCATATTTCTGATCAACTGAGCAATTTGAATTAAAATTATTTTAAAATTAGTGTAGTTTCAGTGGTTTATTCCTATCAACTATGATTCCAAGATTTCCTTATACTGAAAGGCTGCAAGGCTAGTGAAGGATATAAAATACTAGTCGTGTGAGGAGCAGCTGAGGGAGCTGTTTTAGCCTGGAGGAAAGGAGACTGAGGGGAGACCTTACCACGCTCTGCAGCTGCCAGGAGGCTGTAGCCAGGTCAGGGTCAGTCTCTTGTTCCAGGCAGCCAGTGACAGGACAAGAGGACACAGGCTCAAGCTGTGCCAGGAGAGGTGTAGGGTGGACATTAGAAAGAATTTTTTCACAGAAAGAATGACTGGGCATTGGAGTGGGCTGCCCAAGGAGTTTGTGGAGTCACTGTCCCTGAGCTGTTCAAGGAAAGACTGGATGTGGCACTCAGTGCCATGGTCTAGCTGACAAGGTGGTGTTTGGTCATAGGTTGGACTTGATGATCTCAGAGGTTGTTTCTGTGAAAGTAGTGTCATTTAGGCTGTAAGAACTAATGATTTAATGTCCTTCGAAATAATTTTTAAAAATCACATTTTCTTTGCTGTTGTTTAGTGAGGTTTAGTCTGGCTTTGTGGCTTGTTTTTTGTGTGTTTGTTTTGTTTGTTTGTTTTCCCCCCCTGATGTCCTAGCATAAACACAAGATTTTTTAGATGTTAAAATTACTCTGAATCTGGCTTCCGTGTAGATCCTAATGCTTTTTGGAAGCCTGCAGCAGTTCTTCCAAATCTGAAAAACATTTTTATTTTTCATTCTGTTTCTGCTTGAGAAGAAGCAGTAGGTCATGCCTGGTTCACAGTCTACACACATTGTAACTCTTCAGGTGGCCTGGCAAGGCATTTTGAGGAGATGATGTCTTTTATTTTGAGGACATGAAACAAGTGCACACTTTTTATGGTCTTTCCCACTGGTACGTAAAAGTTCAGTATACTAAGTGCATAAGGTGACAGCATGAAATGAGAGGTTGTCCTTTTCTTACTTAGTAACCCAATTAAAATGGTGCGTAGTGTTTATCTTCTAACTTAATTCTGAGCTGAAAGTTAACCTATTTTTAGCACTTGTATTCAACAAAGACTTGGATACTGATGCAAAGTCATTTGAGTTACTAATTATATGGTGTACAGTTTAGATTTTGTGTTACCTTTCTTCAAAAAATGAATGTGGTCGTGCACTGTAGTGCACCATAGTTACTGTTTAGTTAGCTAATAGTTACTAATAGTAACTAATACTAATAGTAACTGTTAGTTACTGTTTGTTTGCATGCAGCAGGCTCACTTGGTTTTGAAGAGTCCTTACATTAGTAACCCAATTTAATCAGAGAAGGATTGTGGGTTTTTTCAAGTGTTTTAAAAATATCTTGTTCCTCTTTTCTTTCTGCACAAAGTTTTTTGTTAATTATTTGATTTTGTTTGGAAATTCAAGAAACACAGTCAGCATTTTAAAAGCTGTGCACAACCCATGATAGACAGTTGAAATTTTTCTGCTTTTAAGAAAGATGAATTCTTTCTGGTCTAGTGCATTTCACATAGGCTGTTAATGGTCTTGAATTACAAGATCTTTTTGGCAATTTGGTTTTTAACATCTAGAGTTGACATTAGAAAGAATTTCTTGTCAGGTGTTGGAACAGGCTACCCAGGGAAGTAGGGGAGTTTTCATCCCTGGTGATATTGAAAAGCCATGTAGATATGGGATGTAGGGATTAGTTGTGGATTTGGCAATGTTAGTATTAATAACTGTTACTGGTTGGATACATTGACCATAAATGTCTTTTCTAGTCTAAATGATTCTCTATTTTCAAAAACCTGGTAGACATAGCTACACTCTCACTATTTTTGCCTTTTGAATAGCTGCCAATATGGTAGGTTTGGCTTATTAGTTCCTATTATTATGTTAGACTGTATCAGTAGGTTTCATCCTAGCCTGGACTATGGTTTATGTAGGTGTATTTTCTCATTGGTGTTCATCTTTGGCTGAATGTTATTTTTCTCCGCTAACATTTTTATATAATTAACACATTGGTTTGGATTGTAAAATAACTAATATTTGTGCTTCCAGTAATAAAATTATATTGGAATAAGAAGACACCAATGAAAAATAACAACTAATGTGTAGTAGAAAATACAAATGCAGGAAAGCTTTTAGCTGACATCTATTTTCCAAAACCTTCCTGAAGTCTGTTTGTAAAGAATAGCAAGAATTTTTCTTGCTCTCACTTGAGTTTTTTTTCAGAAACTTCTGTATGCAGGTTATGAGTATGCAGGTTAGATGAGTGTGTGTTACAAGACTGTTTTACTGCATATTTTGAAATAAAGAGCTGCATGTGGTAAAACTTAATGTTCAAGCATGTATTCCAGGCTTAGTATGTAATAGAAGTTGTATAAGTAAAGTAATAGATACAGCAAAAGGCAGCCTTGTTTGAATAATATAATTTCTGCTGCCATATGTTGCATTGCATACAATTTTAATGTTGATTGTAGGTGTTTGTTTTACTTCAAAATTCTGTGTGGTTAAAACTTTGTTTATTCAAGAGAACCGTTTGCTGTGTTTTTGTCATTCATGGAACAGTGAGTGACTTACAGGGAATTGTCACTAGAATAGGGGTTTTTTGGTAAGTGCGTTTTGAGTATGTTCAGTATAACTTTTTTTTTCTGTAAAAGGCATTATATATGTAATGTGTTTTTATCTTTTTTCCCCTATTTCTAAGGCTGATAAAGAATTTGTGTGGTCTCTTTGGAAACATCTCCAAGTGTCAAAACCAGATCTTACTCAAGCTGTCAGCTTGGTTGTGGAAAGGTGAGTTTGAAGATTTAACGCGCTACTAAAACCAAAAAGCAACAGGCATCCCCTGCTGATACCATATTCTTTATCTTTCCAGTTGAGAACTACGTAGAATTCTAAAAACATGTTGCAAAAGTTCAATGGTTAAATTTTGTGAAGAGTGCCTGGAATACATTACAAATTTTCTGGGTTTTTTGTGCTAGTTGAAGCTTACATTAAAATCTGTTCTGACCGAGATGGCTGTGCTGCAGTTGAATACAATTTTTAAATTATAAGTGTACTGCAATATTTTGTTTTCCTATTGAAAGGGCAGGAGGAGGTAAATGACTGGTAGTTTTCCAGTGTCATAAGCTGTTTGGTAACAGTTATATATATAAGTTATGTTTATCTGAATTCTTAAGGAAGTGAAAAGCTAGGACTTGGTAATAGGAGAGAGAACTATCACAGGATCGTAGAATATACTGGGTTGGAAGAGGTCAGGATCATTGAGTCCAGCTCCTGGCCCTGCTCAGGACACCCCAAGAGTCACACCAGGTACCTGAGAGCGTTGTACAAACGCTTCTTGAGCTCTGTCAGGCTTTGTGCTGTGACCACTGCCCTGGGGAGCTGTTCCAGTGCCCAGCCACCCCCTGGGGTAAGAACTTCTACCAGACTGTAAGAGCTTCCTTCTCCATTAACAAAGACAAGCAGGATCTTACTTCTGCAGCTTATTCCTTTGAGGATAGTAATGGTGATGATTTTTCATGATACTTGCTGTTATCTGATTCCTACAAATGTTAGTTAATTATCACAGTATGCAGTTGATTGTTTTGGAATGCTAATATTTGTGACTTCAGAATTTTTGTAGGCCAGAGATAAGGAGGATGTGAATGAGTTGGCTGTCAGAATTGAAACACTTGATTATCTTAGGGTGCTGTGAGTTCCCTCTTTTAAAATGGAAAAAGTGGATTTTTTTAAAAAGACAGAAAGGGGTTTTAACTTTTTTTAAATGGCATGCCAATTTTATTTGGGAAGCTTGTTACAGATTCGGGAGGGGTCGTGGCTCCTTTGGGTTTCCATTCAGTGCTTTGATCTTAGAAGGTATGTTTTGTTGTTCACACATTTCCTTTCTGGACTTTATCTGTACATGTTCTTTCACTTGTGAAAATATAGCATCAATTTCTTTAGCCGGGAGTGCATTTCACAGAATCATGGTATTGTTAGAGCTGGAAGGGACCTCTGGAGATCTAGGGCAGCCCCCCTGCCAAGGCAGGGTCACCTAGAGCAGGTTATACAGGTATGTGTCCAGGTGGATTTTGAGTGTCTCCAGAGAGGGAGACTCCACAACCTCCCCAGGCAGCCTGTTCCAGTGCTCTGCCACCTCCAATGCAAAGAAGTTCTGCCCCATGTTGAGGTGGAACTTCTTATGCTTTACTTCAGGGCCATTGCTCCTCATCCTGTTGCTGGGCAGCACTGAAAAGAGTCTGGCCCATGCTCCTGACACCCACCTTTGAGATATTTCTATGTATTGATGAGATCCCCTCTCAGTCACTATTTGCTATAGTGTTGTCCCATGTTCTGCCTAGCATAAAGCAATGAAAATTTTTGTCCAAAAATACAGTGTGATCATGGAACTAGAGCTCATATTTTAAAGGAGTCATATACAGAGGAAGACAGTGATGGTTAAAGGACATGCAGCTTCTTTTAAGACAGCTGTTATTGGGGAGTTCACATGTGGTCACCAACGATGATATCAAGTAACTTCTGGCTTTGTACTGGGACACTTAACTGCTGAGAGTAGTAGCTTGGCTGTTAAGACTGTATACTGTTTTTACTATTGTTTGTATGTTTGATTTGGGAAGTAATTTTAATATATGATGAAGACTGATGCACAAATTTATAGCGTCCTTCATGTATGTTGAAATCCTAAATCATAATGATTTGTTTCCTAATAAAATTTGGTCATGTTTTCATGAGGACAGTGGTGGTAGAATCCATCTTCTTTCATAAAACATAAAAAAAAGGAGAGAACTGCTTTAAATATATAAATACAGTATTTAATACTGTAAACATACATTACATGTATATAAGCACAATTATATTGAAAACATTAAAAAACTTTATTGTCCCAACCACATTTTATAGATAGCTGAACAATGTGGAAAATTGTAGTTCTTCTATGGGAAGCTTAAGAAGGCAGAAACAGGTGTTCAGGCTTACTAACATTCTTTACTCATGTTGCATATAAAAATAATCAGAATATTAGGATGAATTGAAGCATAGAGATGTTGGAAAGCATGCATTTAAATAATGGTCAATAAATTAATTATTTGGAGTTCTTGAATGGTGTGATAAGAATATATAAGATAAAGTCTCTCTTCTTTGTTTATTATTCTTCATGTCTAGGAATATTTTTATGCTTGATAGTTGTCCCTTTCTTTAAATTGTTTTATGCTTTATTTGGAACAGAAATTGATAATGTTGTGTATTATCTTGATTGATACAATGAATATGATGCTCTTATATACCACCTTAATAAACACAAGCAAGATAATTAGCTGAAATTTTTTGTATGTGTTTTGCACTGTATAGAGGCTGGTGATTGGTATGTGAAACCCTGCCAACATACTTCTGTTAACGTGCTTGTCTGGTTTTTTTATGTCTTCTACTCTTTTAGAATTACACTAATGCTTTAGAACCTTTTTGAACTCAAGGCTATACATGTATATCACAGCTTCTCCATGCTTCTCTGAATTACGGAATTAAGAAAGAAGAAATTGCTTCCACAGCATCTTTTTAGGTGTTATCATTACTCTTGAGAATCCTGGAATAGGTTTGGATAAAACCCATTCAGTATATAGGAGTTTTATTAATCACAACTTTGAACTTTGGGGTTGCTTTGATTTGACAGATGGAGCAGTAGTGTGTATTTTTTTCTTTAATTGATGTAGCTTCATCTCTTTTGCCTGAGAATGGTCTAATTGCCGCTTTGGAAATAGCTTCTAGCCCAGCTTTACCCGTGAACCTTCTGCATAACCAAATTACAACCTCATATATTCTATCCTAACTTTTCCTGTTATTACTTTCCATAATGATTTCCTACGTAGCTTCAGTTTCATGACTGTACTTCTTCACACTCTCATCCTTTTAGAAAAGTTTTTATCTTATTCCCTACCTTATAGGAGTAAATAATATTTTTTTTATGCTAGTATCAGGTTATCTTTGTTCCAGTAAATTGATTAGCTTTACAGGGAATCTGCTATCTAGCACTGCTGCTGTCCAGAAAATTACAGAATAAGAGATTTTGTGGCTTTGTTTATCTGGGAAAAATACGTGGGTTTAAAGAGTTTAAAAGATGGGATGATCAAATAACTGTTATAAGCAAAATGATTCCTGTAGCATGTCACTTGGGAGGATCTGTGCTGCTTGCAGTCCATTTTTCTATATTATACATGGTTGTATCAGATGAGTTGGAAATTGAGAATTTACACTAAAATCTGATAAAAGCTATTTAAGTCTTATAGAATTTATTTTTTCTTCCTATCTATATTAGGAACAACAGATACCCAGTCATATTCAAGTTCATAACTTTTTCTATCTTGCTTGGGCTTATTGTGAGATTTTGAGATAGAAACAGAATGGAATGGATTTAAACCTTTTTTTGTTTCTTCTTGTGACATGGATACCGCCAGTATTTGCATAACTTCGTTTTTTCAGTGTGTTCTTTCCACCAAAAATTCCATAACTGAGAAATGTTCAGTCCCCACCAAATCTTTCTTAGAAACGGCTTGAGGTCATAAGCTGGATATGTAATGGAAGCAGACAGAATCTAAGAAAGCATAGGCATGTGTATCCTAGATCATATATATGTATATAAAGAATCAAACAATATTGTCCAGTGGATTTCAGTTATTAAATGGATGAAAGAGAGGTTTTCTTCACGAGATTACAGTGACAAGAATAAAAAGATGCAGGACAAAATGTTCACTTAGAACCTTGCAACTTACACCAAAGTTGTGTGATGAAGAAGAGAAAATACGTATTAGGAGGAATTGAGTGGGCAGTACTAGCTTTACAGTAAAGCAACATATATTTATAGCATTAGACAATTCCTTATAGTATCTTTTTCCAAACAAACCAGAAAAATGTAGAAGACATAATTTGGGGGATGTAGGGGGAAATTACTAGTACCTTGACATTATTTGTCTCTTATTTTCAAATGCTTTCATGGTCCCAAAATAGAAGTTCTCCTGCCCTAAAATAGTAAAAATGTAACTTGTGCTTTTTTATGGCTATGCTGCTGATTCCTGTAATACACCAATGATATTATACTTTTCAGCAGTCTTTGCAGTTCTTGCTGGATAACTGTAACTATATTCCCAATTTAATATTCAGATATAAACAAAAAATTATCTTTACTGTGCAAATGAGAAATGCCTTTGGGATATGTAAAAGCCTCCAGGTATTTTCAAACAAGCCATTGTAAAACTACTACTCATGTTAGTATACTTTCAAGCTACTTTAAATACTATTGATCTCAGTATTATGTAAAGAATATGCTATTTCTGGTTTGCTGCCTTTTGAAAGATTTTTTTCTATTTAAAAAAAAGATGCTAGAAAAATAGCTCTTATTAGGTGAATGCATGTGTAAACTGAAATGGGGTTGGGGTTCAGATGAGAGTAGGAATGGTTTGAAATATTTTTGCAAACTTCAGAGCTCTGCTTTAGGACTCTTCCTTCTATAGTACAGGAAATCTTGACAAGTCAACAGACTAATTTTCCTCTAGGGCTTCTAGCTGACTCTTTTCCTTTCTTCTGGAAGGGAGATGTGGCAGGATCCATTAATGATCAAACTGTGGCAATGATACAAGACTTGGTAGATGTACATGGGAATTGTATTATGCTAGGTGATACCTTTGGCAAGCTTCCCTTAGCAGAGGCTTTTCCATATCTAAATTTCAAGCATGCTGTGTATTGCAGGTCTTAACAAAGGGAAAGAATGGATTTATCATTTCAGGCCACTCTTAAGAAACAGTGGCAACCTGAATATTAGTGCCAGTGATTGAGAGTTTTGTTGTTGTTCTTCCTGAGGAGTTACATCTGTCTAAAGGTGAACAGATGGACAAAAATATGGCTGAAAAGCAAGAGATCAAAAATAACCGAAGAATTTTTGGAAAGGTAATTACAGGAGCTTACGCTGTGGTTTGCAGTATCTTGTGAATAGGAAATTGTGGAAGAAACATAAACAGGTTGACACAGATTCTTCACTGACTGATGATATGCAGATTTACTGAAAATGGCAAGTACTTTTTATGTAAAAGGATAAGTGAATGTTCTGTGTGAATGAATGCTATACATTGCCTATGTTAATTGAAAAAATTAAAAATCTGTATCTTGCGTCTTTTGAAGGGATGGTAAACATTGTGCAGAAGCTTTTTTAAAACACCCTTTTACAAATTAACAGGAAACACAATGACAGGAGGACAATGATGTAAACAAGATGTAAGCCATTGCGATTTTGTCACTCTGAATTTAAAATATAATGGACTGCCCAGTTACTATGACTCAATACAGTGGGTAGAATAATAGAATGTAAGAGTACAACCTTTCTGGCTAAGGTCAAATAATTGTGATTTTCTACAGTTAATGAAAGTTTAATATCCTGTTTCATTAAAAATTCTCAGAACGTTGAACATAAGTCAACATTCCATGGAGAAGAAGGTATTATGCAGTTTGCATGTGTGCATATCTGCATATCGGAGCACAAAATATTGACATGATAATTGCAGTCAAGCCTGATTGAACAGTGGCCTCTGGGAATTCAGCTGGTGTTGTACCAACTGGATGGCTGCTCAGGACACAGTTTGAAATGCAAGGTGCAAGTTAGCACTTTATTCAGCACAGGCAGGCATCATTTAAAAATCCTTGGGGGAAACCCTGGTGATGTGCAGATGTTAAAGCAGTCTGTTCTGAAGTGCTGATATTTTGAACACTGTAAAAGACTTGCGTATTTTAGATGAAAAATGTTTGCAAAATTATTGGGCAAAAATGTCACTATTTTTTGTAATACTTTAGTATAAAAATACGTTTAGTATTTTATGTATGTTGCTTAAAATAAGACATCATCATACGCTTAAAATGAGAGGCTTATTCCTTAATATATCATCTAATGAATTAAATCAATCAAGTCAGAGATGCAAGAAAATTTATGTTTTTATAATGATGCCTTTTCATTTTGAGACGTGTCATGTAATATAGAACTGGCTCCATAGATAATTTACTAAGGAAACAATTTCATTTAATATTTGTAATTAGATCTTGAATTATTTTTGTAAAGAAACAAAAATAGGTATATATAATTTTTTTATAGAAAGTAACTGCTGTCTTAAAAGTGCAAAATGTGTGGTATTCATGTAAATTCTTTTTTGCTCCATGCTGTCTGAATATTTTAAAAGTGCTATTCGTAAGTATTAAAAGAAAAAATTAATTATGAATAACAATTGTGATTCATCATGAAGCATAAGAATGTTCTAGAATCTTAGGTGAAAATAAACTCTTGATTAAATGAAAGAAGCTATTTAGCTTTTTTTTTTTTTAATCAGTTCTTAATAGATGGAAACACAGTAAAGTTTCTTCTTGGAAGATTAAGGCATAGGTTCTGTTTCTGCTAACCACTGACTGCAATCACAGGGATGTGACTGTACACAGTAATTACAATATTGGTGCCATATTTATTATAACATTGACAGTCTGTGCTCTACAACTTCACTTTGCACATGGGTGATTAATTATCTGTTTAATAGAAACAGAGAATGTGTAGATTTTGGAAGTCTGGAAAATACTTGGAAGGTGGAGGACAGGGAGATAAGGCAATCAAATTAAAACTGCATCACACAAGCTGATATTTTATAGTCTTTCTAGTTCTGCAGTCCTTTGGAATTAATGCAATGTCTTTCAAAAGTAAAAATGTTTCTAGAAGCAGTTTACTGTAGTTAGAGGTATACTGTTAGAATGCAGCCTTTACTATTTTACCACAGTGTTCAAAGTTTGCAGTGTATTTCTGTTTAACACCGAAGTTGTAGATATGTTTTTGGGTTTAGGATGGTTTGGTGGGGGTTTTTTTGTTTGCTTGGGTTTTTGTTTTTGTTTGTTTCTTTGGGGATTTTTTGTTTGTTTGTTTGTTTAATTCAGCATGTTGTAAAACTGAAAGGATGTATTCCATGAAACATGTAAACAGCAAATTCAGTTTATTAGTTAAATTTATTTTCATTTAATTGATGTAAATGTGACATAATTATATATGACTCTAAGTTACCTTTTCTTGACAAATGGTTAAGTGCTTGTTTGATAAAGATCTGTGGTACAGGATACCTCTTCGCTTTTGCTGAAGATTTTTAGAAACTTGAACAAACTTCTGGGTTTTAAAGTATTAAGGTTTTTTGCTGTTTTCATACCTCATTCACAGCTAAATGTTTCTTCATAGTCTAATGTTTCATTTCTGGCAAGCTGTTAAAATGGTGCCAAACATCAAGAACGTTTTCTTGTTGTATAATTGAGTAGAGCATAATGCAGGAAGAAAATCATAACAGAGGAAATGTATGAAGCTTAAAAATATTTTCTCAGTTTCTTCATTTTTGTGGCAAGCTGAATCTTGATAATTTTTGAAGCTAAATGCATCTGTGTTAAACATTTAAAATAGGTAGTACTCATGGGAAAACTGATGGGAGCTTAGAACTTGTACAAATTGACAGCCTCTCTTCACTCCATTTTTCATCCTAAAGAAGTCTGCAAATATTCTTAGCTCACATCATTATTGCTCATCAGTGATTCTAATTAGCTAAACAGGAGTTTGTCTCAGTCATTGATCATCATCAGCTTCTTGACAGTGCCTGAAATTCGCCCCCCATATTCCAATGGACTTTTAAAAATACATTTTAGAGACATAACAGCTCAATGAATAAAGTTGCTTGAAGAGTTTTTTTGCTCAGTATTTGTTACCCTTTTAAAAAAGAAGAGGTGATTACTGCAATTCCTATCAAGTCTCATTTTAATGTGTGACAGGAGACCCAAATATGACATGCAAGTTCCAGTCAGATATACTACCTTGGGTGTCTGTGGGGAGCTATCCTGTAACAAGCATGGGAAAACATCCTATGCCATCAGGAGAAACTACTGATAAAGTTGCATATGAGGTTTCTGTTTATAGTTTAGGCTTCTGACAACTTCCATTGTGTACCTAACTTCTCATAATTAGAACATTTTTCTTCAGCTGTGGGTGGTTACATGTTTTGTATTTTGGGGGCATTAGCTCAGCATGTGTTATCTAGAGAGCTTGAAAGAAAACATCATAAAGGTGAAATACATTAAATTTATTTAAACTTTTCCCACTCATTATGATGATGATAGATTTGTATTTATAAACTATGTTCTTTGACATCTCTGTTTGAAGGAGTGTTTTACCAAGCATCGGATAGGTGGAAAATGCTGCATTTAACTGGAAATGCACTTTGAACTACTGACTAGTATGTACCTCTGTTTCAGGCATATTTTTTGCTTTAACAGTGATCTGGTTCTTTTTTTCCTCTCCAGTCCCAGACCTTATTCTTTGAACCCCTTTTTTGAAACCATGTCCTAAAATCAGAGGGCTTCATAGATTCTTAACTACCAATAATAAATCAGAATTAGCTGTGCATACTGTTTTTCAGAGTTGTCATTTACTTGGTTCTTGTTTCACTTGTTCACTTTCTTTCTGTTTTCTCCTTAAAATAAATTAAAAAAAAAACCTCCCCACAACCGTAAAATTCCTTAGGGAAACCTATCTAACTTACCAGATTTTCAGATCAATTAATACATTAGAGAAGAAGTTTAATAATAAATTTCAAGTGATGATTGCATAGTTGAGTTAGGAGGCTATCTAATTAAACAGTTCTTGTGTCTTGATTGGGTCTTGTTTTACAAAAGGCTGACTTCAAGAGAGGAGATGATGGTTAGAGTTGGGAAGATGATGGCATATTGTGGGTGGTAGGCTTAAGGTCAGGATACTTCTGAGGGCTGGAGGCAATGCTATTCAGGGGTTCATGGGGCTTGTGTGTGGTTAATGGTATGATTCTTTCTTTGTCTGCACCTGGCTCTTCTACGTACTTTGTAGTAAAAATCTGCTTTCCTTTCTGTCTTCTGAAGCTCTGAATATTTTGGATCAACTGGTTGTGTGTGTGTCTAATCTTGAATTCTTAAGTTGTCGAGCTGTAATTAAGACCTGAACAAACTTTGGATGTTACATTTCTTGCAGGTTAGACATAGATCAATATAGGTCTATCGCTTCCTTAGATTGGTGTAGCATGGTTGTGGGAGAGTGATAACCTTCCTTCCCAAATATTTGGGATTTGATTACTGCAGCTATTGCTTTTGAGAAAGGGTAATTGTTGATGGCCATTTAGGACCCCAGAGCAAATTAATTATGAAGAAACGTTAGTATTTCTATATTGGAACAGTTCTTGTTTCAGTTAAGTTGAGGAATAATGTCCAGTACCTATCATGAACAGTATGTCTCCTTCAGGAACATGCACAACCTTTTGGGTTAAGTATTATACAGATAAACTATTCAGACATTTTTGCTTACTAGCTACTGTTCTTTAAGGTTGTCTAATATCTTCTAGTACAAAGTTTTATATACTTACCAGAAAGTCTTTTTCCGTTTTTCAAAATATGGCTGAGAATGTGACTTCTGTTAGCTAGATACATGTTATAAGCAGGGCGAATTGGTTTCGTAACCTGTCATGTTTTGAAACATGTTTGTTGTTTTGGCTTTAGTGCTTCGTTTCTTTTTATTTGTTTTTTGAAAGGACAGCATAACTTTTGGAATGTATCAAATCATTTCATATTTGCATGAAAGTCTGTAATCACAGACTACTTAGTTCTGTTCTTGTAAGTTTTCAAAGATAAACTATGAAGAACTGTCTGTACTATTTATTTTAATGCTCATGTCTTTCTAGCACCCTATCATGCAATTGCTTGATGGTTCTGATTGCAGGTGATCAGATGCTCTAAGGTCAGTATCTGATGTTAATTTTTCTGTTAAGTTTCTGTCTCACTTAAAATGTTAAGTACATTTCAGATGTGAAATGTCTTTTGGAATACTTGTTGAATATTCGTGATTTCACTTTTCTCATTATGGTGCTGAGTTATTTTCATTATGAAGTTGATTTTTTCTTTTAAGTGCCATACAGCTGACTAAGACTGCTTTCCATATACTTTTATTTTTCTTAAGCTAAATGTAGCTTAAATGCATACATTTTCAGGTAGCTTTTTCTTAGTTTTCTTCAAGTCCTACAGCACATCAGTGCTGCTATATTTGCAGTAGGAGAGAGCTATTTAGGGTTACGATGCCTTGAGACCTGAGTTTCCAAAACCCTCACTTCAAATTCCGTACCATTTTTCTTTAATTCTTTGTTTACTCAAGATTGGACTAGATATTTTAGCAGTCATAGAACTTTATTGAAAACCCCCATGTTCTTGGATGGCCTGTTATGACAGTGTAGTTTAGTTTTTAAAATCTCTGGTACCATTAGACTACACAGTAATTCGTAATAGTGGAGAAAAATAATCTTCCATGTATCTACTATCCTTATTGGCCACATCCTTCAGCAGATGAAGCCTTTTGTGTACAGCTGGATATTTTCATCTGCTTTAGATCAGATTTACAGACTCATGTGTACTAGTGTTTCATTCCCTTCCAGCTCTGAAACATTCCTTATTTGGTTGAGCAAGAGTTGCTCAAGTAGGATTCTTTGGCTTCCATAGGTGGTTGATACCAGCCATGATGAATGTTTTAACTGTATTGTGAGAACAGGGATAATCTGAATGAGTTTGTGCTTCTGTCAGCTGTGGTGCTGGGATTGCCTGAAATATTTGGACGTTTTTAGGGAATATATATTTCTAAGCCCTTTAGTTGCGCATATGTGGTAAGAGCTCTGACTTGTGCTAAGGAATCTGAATATCCTTACTGTTGCAACATTTGTTTTCTTTCTGCCTAAAACAGAAGCTAGTAAGGGCATCAGTATTTGAACCAGTTAAGACAGTAATGAGATGAGGTACTTTGTTGAACAAAGCGTTAATGACTCATCAGCTGGCACCATACAAAGTGTTACAGAGATGACAATAGCTGTGCACTTATTATCCACATAGAATGCCTCTGCTCATCCCCCTTATTCAAGCTTCTAAGTTGTCTTTTTTTTTTTGTCTGCTCGTAAAAGTTTCACATTCTGTCCCTGTGGAAGATAGTAAAATAATTATCCATGATGTTCAAAAGTGTTGTTTCAGACAGAAAAATGCCATGTAACTGAGAGAAGGACTTCACAAACCCAGGTAGCTTGGTGATTCTACATTGCAAAGAAGGGGCAAAAGCATTTTGCTCATTCGATGTTCAAGTACACTTTCTACATTTCGTAAAGAATGGGACAGGTAATTTCAGCTGTTTTAAAAATATGAAGACCTCTTACTTCTGTTTCTTTTTGAACAAAGTTGCAGTAGATGTTTACAGATATGATTTGCTGTCACTTGCCATATGCTCAATGATTAATTCTGCAGGGGCTGTCAGCTTCAGATAATTTAATTTTCTTTGCTTTAAAATGACATTCATTATCAGGACATGAAAAATTCAAATGATTAACTGCAAATTATGACTAATAAAGTGTCTCTTTTTTTTGTTTGTTTCTAGAGAAAAACAGAAAGCTGAAGTCAAGGACAGAAGAATTGCAGAGATTTTGCAAGCCAAAGACAGCAAAATAGAATCTCTAGAACAGGTTTGTATTATGTTTAAATAGAGCATTAAAGAAAACTTGTCGTTGACATCACATTTATGTTTCTCAAAATGGAAAATAGTTTGCTATTGTGTCTTAAGAAGAAAGCTGCAGGTGATTGAGAGGTTATAACTTTCTGATAAAGTATTATTTAAACTCTTCCATGTGTTCAAACAGTTGATCTGTTACCTAAAATGTTCATATTTAAACAAATATATTGAAAACATAAATACATTATGTTGTATGATGTATGATGTATACATATATGATGTACAGTAGATACATTATATTTTATTATGTAATTCTTTCTTATAGACACTATATAATGTATACTATATATAGTATATTATCTGTATCCCATATATAATCTGTATCACATACTTCATATACTATAAAATTATATCTAGTATTTAATATATTAGAGGTAATATAATGTATTATGTTGCATATAATATGTAGATCTATGAAAGATGTAACTATCTTTAAAATAATACAGTAAATAAAATAAAAATATTTTTTATTATTAAATAAAGTTTTATTTTGTATTACAGCAGTGGCTGAGGTTTCAGTGTGTTGTCACATCCTCATGGCTGTAGGTGTGATGTGTAAAGTATTTGGTGCATGCACACACATCATGTTTAGAAGCCAGCAATGTATGATTACTCTGGCATTTCTATCAAGTCCTTATCTGAAAGACAAAATAGCTGTGAAGACCTTTATAGGAATATGTATGCAGTCCTGTGCTTTTAAGAAAGCTGTCTGTTGTGGCAGCATCTCGGCCTGGGGTGTGCATCTCCATGAGATTGCTGTCTGTGGTTTCAGATCAATTTCAGAAGCTGAAACTCTAATTGATCAGAAATCTGAAATTGATGGTGTGTTGCATTTACATCATCCATGTGGAAATGGAGAGAGGCTGGTAAGTGTAACTAGAACCATGGAAAGCTGACAGCCAGGAAGAGTTTGTCAACAGGATGGTAAAACTCTGGATATACATACAAACTTGGGAATGAGAGGCTGGAGAGTAACCCCACGGAAAATAAAGGGATCCTTGTTGACAGAAAGTTGAACACGAGCCAGCAGTGCCCTGGCAGCCAGGAGGGCCAAGCGTGTCCTGGGGGCATCAGGCCCAGCATGGCCAGCCGGGCAAGGGAGGGGATTGTCCCCTCTGCTCTGAGCTGGGGCGGCCTCACCTCCAGTGCTAGGGGTGGTTTTGGGTACCACAATAAGATGGTGAAGGGCCTTGAGGGGAAGCCCCCTTGAACCAGGATGACTGAGGGTACTTGGCTTGTTCAGCCTGGCGAAGAGGAGACTGAGGGGAGATCTCATTGTGATTTATGACTTCTTCATAAGGGGAAGAGGAGGGATCCTCTTCCCTTTGGTGACCAGTGACTGGACCCGAGGGATTGGCTTGGAGTTGTCAGGATAGGCTTGGGTTGGATAGTAAGAAAAGTTTCTTCACTCTGAGGGTGGTTGGGCACTGAAACAGGCTCCACTGGGAAGTGGCCATTGTACTAAGCCAGAGTTCAAGAAGCATTTGGACATTGCTCTCAGGCACATGGTATGATTCTGGAGGTTGTCCTATGCAGGGCCAGGAGTGGGACTTCATGGTCCTTGTGGATTTCTTCCAAATCAAGATATTCCGAGATTCAGTGATTCTAACAGATGAGGAGAACAGGAGTTGTTTTTATGATCATCACAACTCTAATGCAGCTCTTACAATTAACTTCCATTAGAGTATCATTGACTTGCGGGGCGCAGGTTGTGAAGGTCACCAGATGGTGCCAGTGCTGTGTATAAAAGCAATGTCACAGAGGTGATGTCATTCTGACCTTCTTGCCTCATCTGTTGGCTGGGTTGCTGTAGAGTTGCATCAAGAGAGGGATTGTTTTCTGAGCACGTGGTTTTGGTGATTTGGTATCAAAAGAATGGAGCTGTCTTAAAAAACAATGTAATAAAAGTGTTCTTATTTATTTTGTTTTACTGAATGTGTTCCTTTGTTCATCTACGGAGGAAAAGATACTATTTATGTAATTAACATGCAAAATAGGTTGCTTGTGAAAATGTGCATTTTGACAGTAATGGTAATGAATGTTCCTTTCTGTAAAGTACAGACAGAAAGACTTGAAAGCTGTGTATTTCAGTCTACTAATTTGTTACATCTAGGAAGTTCAGATTAGCCAGTCATGTCTTCTGTTGTTTTTCTCTTCCCCTTCATGCACCATACAGAGATACCAGTTGCAACAATATAGTTTGATGTAGGGTTTATTGTCTAGGCATTTCTGAGTGGCCACCGAAAAGCTGATTGTATAAAACAAAGTTGAGTAAGGGAAATAACAAAAATCAATGCGGTATCTCATCATTTGACATAAATGTACGCTTATATTGCTTCTAGAAATAACAACAAAACCCTGTAAGGAGGGCATGAGATCATATTTCTTTTCTTGTATTATGCTTAGACTTTAGCCTGACATGCCTAAGAGGACTTTTGAAATTTCTATAACTATGACAGCATCTTCCCCACAGCCTAGGTGAGATAGATCCATGTAGTTAGTTCATACTGAAAGCTAAATGAGCTTAATTTGTAATGAGATTAATATTAGAGTGGTTTCTGTTTTAATGGATACTAGTGAAAATCAAGTAAAATAATAAATTTGGAAACTTATTATTGAGAAGTAATGTGGTCTTTAATCACATTTGTATAACCTAACAGGGAAGAAAAGTGCTCAGATACTCATGAGAGCGGGACTTGGGGCTTTAGGGATAAAATAAAAGTGTAAATCATCATTATTCAAAACTTCTGCTGTCCAGTATCTTTGGAAGAGAGTATATGCACTGAACGTCTATTTACTTAATAGAACATTGGTTTTTCAACTTTCCTAAAATACACTGTTGTAATCTTCAGTTTTATATACATGAATAAGATTTTTTTCTTGTCATGAACTTCATATTGTATTAAACATTTAAAGTATGAATTAGTGTGGAGCATTTAAAGATGTACCATTCAAAGGTTCAAATAAATTTGTTAAAGCATTTAAGGTTAAGATTATTCTCATCCATTATTGCACATAAATTCAGTACAGAATGTATTGTATTTGAGTTTTCCATTGTACTTTTACTTTTCCTGGTCTTTTTCGTTTGTTTTTTTTGTGTACTTGTTTGTTTTTTTTTGTTGGTAACTTTTGGTCATGATAGTCACAACTGGGCCTTGTCTGGCGTATAGATATATTTATTTTAAATGCTGTGCAGTAAAAATCTTCTCCTTTGAGATTGGTGTCTAGGTTGCTATACTGATTTTTTTTACTGTTATTTTTGTTTTATGCAGTGTCTCAAAACTCTTTTCTCAGCAGTTATGTATCCCTAACATATATTCATCACTTCTCTGTTTGTTTCAAGGAAAAGAATTTCTATCTGCTACATTAAGGTGGCTAGGACACTCTCTTAGAATTTTAATTCTTCTTCTGAAGATTGATAGATAGCTTGCTTCAGAAATCTTTTAATTCTCTTTTTTATTTGGAAACATTTTTGACCTGTTGTATTTAATTTATAATAATTGTATGTATCTCAAGTAGATCACTGATGCTGTTTTTTCCTTAAAAAGTAAAGTGAGGTTTTTGGAGGAATGTATGAAATTTTAAAATTCAAACAATTAGTTTAGCAGATAATGTTGGAGCAGGGAATATTCTTCTGACATTCACGCAATAGATAAATTAAAATATCTTAACCTGTTTTCTTTAGAAGATGACATTAAAGACTTGTAAAAATAGCAGTAAACCTTTTCTTATAACATTGTTAATTAATTAGGTTTCAATTTTGATCTGGAGGAACTAAAGCTAATCTTTTTGTCCTAGACCTTGTAACGTTTCAAAACCTTATCAACTGATTATACTCTAGAGGGGTTAAAATAGTACTAGCTTGCCTCATTATCTGCTCTTGAAAATCTTCAGCTTGCTGTGCAAATCTATATTAAAGCCCCTTTAATGGGTCCAATTGAAAGAAGCATAATTCTACCTTCAAGCATTAATTAACACTGATAAATTTTTCTTAACTTTTGTACCTTCATCTGATTATATTTTTCTTTGTAATAAAATACTTTTATTAAATTAAGACAAATGTATACAGACATTATTACTATCTAAATACTTTATTTTCAGTAGCATGTTAGCTTGATTATTCGTGTGTAATGAGGGACATGAGGATAATTTTGGTAATAAGGAGTTCAGATGAATGTGTCAGCAGTGTTGAGATGATGTGAATTTTATAAATGCTTCGCAAAAAAGTTTGGCTGGTGAATAAGATTTATAGATACTGCGGACAAAGCATGTTGAAGGGGACACTAACACAATTTTTTTTTTTTTTTACAAAAAGTGATTGAAGTTGTACATTGGAAAAGGGATGAGCTTTCAGTGGAGAAACATGCATTTTATGTAGCACCTTTGAACTGCATCAGTGAATTATCATATGTCTTTTTGCCTTTCTGCTTGACACCTTCTAGTTAGTTTTCTCATAAAATTAAGGGAAGGAAACCTTGTTAAGGAGTTGATCTCAGTGAAAAAGATGGGAAGAAAAATATACAAACAGTTGAAAATTGCTGATTATGGTTTATTGATAAAACGCTACCTGAGGTAGGTAGTATGATGACTGTGGCTAATACCTGTGGGCTTTTTTGACTGAAGAAATTAATAAGCTGTAAATTACAGTGTACCTTTACAGCTCATTAGTATTTTTGTATGAATTCCCAGTAGGAATGCTTTTTCTACCAGTTGAAAATGTGTTTCTGTGAGGTAGCTTACTCCATTTTGAGGAAATAGTTTTTAAACTTAACTTTTTCCTACTTAACTCTGCAGAAAATAAGCTATATTGGGTATTTATACAGATGTGCTGTAAATGTATGCTTTACCTCTTCAATAATTCACGAGTGGCCATTCCTGAAAGTTGGCTGAAGCTTCTGGGTCTTTATTAGTCAGCCTTCATATTCTTAGTGGCGTTTCTTCAGAGATAGCCTGAAATGGTACCTGCACTTGGATTAGACAGAAGAACATACAGTAAGTAAAGAAATGTGATGTCTCTTGTCCTCTGCCCAGTACACTAGTTTGAAATGCATGATTTCTTGAATATTGAGCAGAACTCAGTAGTCAAGCCTAGAAACAAGAGGGATGTGATCTTTATGATCTCATTCATCCTCTTGTGTTGGTGTCTAGTTGGGAAATGCTTTTTGAGCCCAGGTCAGAACAGTTGTCAGGTAGCCAGTGAGAGTTACAATAGAGCCTTTTATCTGAGCTAAAAATGGTTTCTATAGCCATTGGAATCTACTTTTACTGTATACAAGATTAACTTCTTTACTGGTTTTAGTTTATTAGTTGGTTATTGTAGTCACACAATTATTGTTTGGTTTTTTTTTTTTTTCAGTTCTAAAGTCAGTATGGTTGTAAGGGGTTGGATTTTATTCCCTGTTTAAGGCCATTTGATGAGGAAGCTATTCATATATCATGGCTCCTTGAATACAGGCAGATTTCCTGAAATTCAAGAAAATGGTTATGCTTTAAGGATCAAATAGCAGAAAGAAGCAGGCAGTGCCCTGTGAGATTAGATTCTGGCCTTATGAATCTGCTTCCAACACTTTGGAAGGAGTTTGTCAGAAGAGTTGATCATAGCAACAGCTGTTCTTTATTTACTACACCTGATCTGGCGGCATTGATGTATATGAGTGTAATGAAATACTGCTGTGTTAGGCATAGATGCTAGTAGGTACTGATTCCTGCAGATCTCAGATTGTCATGCACTCTTCCAGAGGCTGAGGCTAACTCACTTTGAGGACCTTGGATAAGCCTTGCTGGAAAGGACAGCTTAGGAAAAAAAAAAAATCCTAGCCTAGTTCTAATCAAGACTGTGCTCTTCAATGAAGATGAGAGAAAAGCTCATTTAGCAGGGTATTGGTTTTGATTTGAAATTAGTAGAGAGAATAGAGGATAGAAAGATCCTTTGTATTTTCTGTTTTCTCTACCTGGAAGGCTGTGCTGCTGCTGTTTCAAAGTAGAGTTGCTAAGAAGAGAGAAGAGACCAGAGAATAAATTTATTAGGCACTGTTGCTGTACAGCATTGTGTTATGGGTTGTATAGAAAATCTGATCTGTCCTGGTGTAGAGAATCACTAGCTGTGGCAAGACTGTCAGATTATATTGTCAGTATTTGCTGAAGTTTCCTGAGAGCTCAGTAGAGTAAAATGGACAGTAAATTTCTAAGTGTAGCAGATGCATTACTGCAATACGTGCTGTTGGTATTCAATACGTTCTTGGTATTGATTTAAAAGTGATTATGGAGCTACAGATTTTCTATTTTGACAAAGTGCCATCTCATTTCCAAATTAGAGGTGTGTTTTTGTGAAAAACTGCCTCTAAATTTTTTCCCCTTTGCAGGACAAGAAGCTTCTGTATTCCTTATTTCAGAGATGGAAAACATGTTGTGGAAAACTACATGTGCCAGAAACAGTATTTCGCTCCCTTGTCAATGCAAAAATGCAGCTGCTGGCAGTGCTTGCTTGCAGCAGAAGGAACTGAGAGAAAGGGATACAAAGGACTGTAAGATATTGAGGAAAATATCAGTTAAGCTTTGTTTTAGTGAATGAGAAGAAATGTGCTACAGTGGAGTTCTAAGGAGCAGCACGAGTGGAAAGGAGGTAGTGCACATCATAAAATAGTTTTCTCCAGGCTGTGACCTACTCAGTAGGTTGCTGGTGAGAGATGGTTCCATTGCTGCTAGTGAAAGTGGGGTGCTAGAGTTGCATAAAGCCACAGTTTATTTCCACCACATGTTCAGGTACTGAAAAATTCTATCAAGTGTTTCGATTAAGATAGCAAACTTTGCTGAAGACACCAAATTAATCACACCAGACAAGTCCAAATAGGGCGATAGGGAACACAGTGTTTATAATAGATTATGCTGTTTGACCCATCCTTAATCTATGGGTCAGGTGAGAATTCAGGAGCAAGGCTGACTAATAGTAGAGAAGTAAGTACATATTCACCACCTGCAGGATGAACAGGATGAAGTTAGCTGCTCATTTCTGGTCTGCTTGTCTGTAGAACCATTTTACTTGATCCTCTTAAAAAGGCTTTAAAGAATCTTGATTTTCTTCTCTACTACCTGCAAAAAAGACCTGTCCTTTTCCAACAGCACATATATGGTAGGAAAGTACATTTGAATGGACAGTGTTTTGAGAATGTTTTTCCTTGTATACATCTCTAAGTTACCATGTTGTATTTCATGTCTTACATTGATAGAATAGACATTCAAAAATTCTCATTCATTTTGGGAACGGATTTATAGATACCTGCTTGCAGGTTAATACTTTTTCTCAGAAACCATTTTTTAAATTGGTTTGTCTCAGGGAATCATGAGAGCATGGGATTGGAGGAGGAAAAACAAACTTTGGTGTTACAAAAATCAAGTGAACTCCCCCACTTCAATCACTCTCTATTTGTGGTTGCTTTTTAAATTTGTTTCAGATTGTTCTGGCAGAAGGTTGGGAATGAAAAATAAAAATTAAAAATGGGACATGCACTCAAAATACTGTTACATGTGTTACATTTTAATCCATTATATGTCAGTTGCTATTTTTCATTGTTTTTTCATCCTTGTTAGGACAGAAGTTTTAAGTTGAATACTTAGCTGTGAATACAGGTTTGCTCCGGAATCTATGGTAGAATCAGGTAGCCCTGTTGGCATTTTACTTTTAGAGCAGTATGGATTTAAAAATAACTTGTATTTTATATCATAACTAGCTGCTGTCATTCAGACTCTGAAAGGACTGAAAGTCTGCAGTACAGACTGCAGAATGCAGCCGATGACTCTCACAGCATATGGTTACCTTTTCATGAACTATTTGCATTGAATTTCTGTTTGTCCTACATATGAAAATAATTTAAGAATCTAATGAATAGTCATGAGATGAAAGAAAGTGAACTTCTTTTATTAGTTTTTTTTTTTCTTTTGGTTTTTTTCCTTTATTTTGGAGGACTGTATGAGAATATGACTAGTAATGCTTTTTGTTAAATGTGCATATAAGTACTCAAGGACCATGAGGATTAATGAAGTTGAAAAAAATGTAGAGAGAAATTTAAGAAAGATTAATAAAGGGAAGGTATAAAATGTCACTGACACTTTTCTAATGGTGTATACTTATTGTTAAATTCCTGCTAGAAATGAAAACAGGAGTTAGAAGGAGAAGTTAAAAGTGTGGTAAGTCAACCTCAACTGCTTGATGAGGAAAAAGAGATGATGAAAGGGAGATAATACATCACAAAATGTTGAAGTAGAAATTCTGAAGAGACCTTTAAAAGAAATGATATTTCCACATTTAATTTTTAATAAAATAATTTCATTACTAAAATTATTTTATTTCTGCATAAGATGTCAGGATTCTAACTCTATTTTTTTCCATGTGGTGTATTAGAAGGGGACTACTGCACAGTGAAAGCTTCTGATAAAGAATGCAATGAAGAAAGCACAGAATTTAAGACTTATTTGTTACTCTGATCCTTTTGGTAGTAGAAATCAAATGCATGCCCCCTTGTTGCATTCATAGATGGTCTCCTTTTATACTGTTGTGCATAGATTTGAATTTTTTCACAAAGGGCTTCAGCACCCAATGTGTTGCATTTCTGTATTAGCAGCAACATTGAAAGATATGTCAGTTTTGCATTTGTGCTAGACAGTTTTTACTCCAGTTTGAGTTAACTTATTCACATGAAATAAAACCCACTCTTACTTACTTTTTATGAACCTGTGTAGAGGTAGCTATGCAATACTTAGTAGTGCAGTCTGATCTGATTTCAAAATGCAGAATTAGGAGTTGGTTTTCCAACTTTTTTGCCTCAACCCCCAAAATATGAACATTTGGAAAGCACTTAATGTAATAATATCATGTACAGCTGTTGTTTCATAGTCCTTTGCACATGCTTTTTATGTAGCAGATTAAACAATATTTCACTAAAAACTGGAATTTCAGTGATGATATGTGCAATATCAAACAGTATGTAACTTCTGGTAATTGTATACTAACATTTTTTTTTGAATCAGCCTCCTAGTATTAAAGAGTTGCTTTTTTCACCCCTTTCACTGTCTCCGCAGTGAAGATTCACAAATGGGTAAAAATGAGGTTTTAATTTAAAACCTTCTTTCTTTCTTTTTTTTGGTCTATTCATATGAAGGATAGACAGATAATTTTAACATCCTTCTACCGTGAAAAGACTTACATGTTCAGAGCTAAGACAAAAAAAGGCTATTGTGTCCTTTTGGTTTTGATCTGTTGTTTTCGTAGCAGATTTTCTCAGTTTGGCTTAGTATGTGATTCTGCTTCCTCTTCAGATTAATAGGAAGGTATTTGAAAAAGAAATGGTATCTGCCAGTAAACAATGTAACAGTATTATGGAAGAAAAAAAAATGTATTGTGCTGTAGGTAAAGAGATGCCACGGGAAAGGATGAAAATGAATTCTGGAATGACAGTCCTCTGAGACATCAAAAGGTCTGCTCCACCAGGTCACAGTGTTTCTTTCTGTGTACTGTTGCCTGGAGCACTCTGGGCTCCAGCAGTATACAGGGCATACTCTTTGATTCTTCCCAGCTAAACAGAAGGGTAAAATCAGCTTCTTTTGGTTTTCATTAGAGCAAATTCATTTTAAAATAGGTTTCTTTCTTGGAAGTTTGTCTAAGTGTACTGTAGATGTCTTAGTTACATGAGAGTTTTTTATGGTTCTTGACCACCAAGCTGTCAAACATTGCTTTTGCCCTATTGCATTCAAGCAAGTATGACTGAGTCAACTCAAAGTATTAAGTTGAGATTGTTCTTGTGTAGTGTCAGACTGTCTTTATAGTATGTAGACAAAAATTAATAGATACTATAGGAATAGATGAATTCCTGATGGGTGTTTTACCTACTGAAATCTATCAAAATAACCTCATGTAGGAGGTTGCCCCATGTGTTGATCAGGTATCTTTTTTCCTCTGTTGTTTCCCTTGCCTACCAGAATAGGGTAGTCTTTTAGGAACACTTCTTGTGTTCTCTGCTGGGAGAAATCAGTCTTTACTCTCCTATTATATGAAGTAATATATAGGTTGAGGAAACAAAGTGCAAAAACAGCTGCACAGGAAAAGGCAGATGATAATTTTCTTAATTGTCTGTATCTCAGAAATTCCTTTTTTTGACCCTTATTTCTACCCAGTCATAGCTCCTGAGTAATACTTCTGGGTTTTTTCCGTTCTTTATAAGCATGTGAAATAAGCAGATATGAGAGTAAAAGTTTAATTCATTTAGAGGAAAAGATAAGAGCATACAAAATGATACCCCAAAAAAATGCTTTGAAACATAGCAGTATTTTTTTCCATGCAAGTGTAACTCCCGTAGATAATGTTTCACTACTGCTTCAGTAGATGACTTTGTAGACTACTCGGCTGAGTTTGCTTCTTAGTGATTGATGTGGTATATTTGCCTTTTGATTGATTCAAAGTGTTAAGTCGGTCAGTTGTGGAGATAAGTAATCAGTATCCAAGTCTGATTTGGGATAACCTGTCTGACTATTCTGCAAAGTATTCATAGTAAGTAGTTTATTTCAGTAGGAAATTTAATCTGAGCAATACAAAACAAACATTTAAAATATCTGGTTGCACTATGGTACCATCATGTCTCCATTCATTCTCTAAATTGCTGGAAAACATCCCATTCAAAACAGAACCCAAATAGCTCTGATTTTGCTTCACAAATACACATATGCTTACCGGTTTCTGCACGGTGTATAATGAAACTAAGTAGTAATATGATGTACCTGTGTACTCAGAAATTAGATGCCTTAAAGAGCTGGAGCTTTTATGAAAATATGTGTTTGTGAATTTTTAGGTCAGAGCCAATAGTCTCAGATAGGTGAGATTTTTAATGATGTTTTAAGGGTGTCTCCAAGTACAGACTTTCGTTTTGATAAATGTTAAGTAAGTAGTAATGAGCTAGAAGGAAGTCTCAAAGGAGCTGCTTACTCCAATTCCATGAGGACCTGCAAGTGGGAGGGTAACAAACAAAATTACTGATGCTATCCATAGTAATGTGGATATGTACCTTTTTAAAAATTCAACTAAATCATCACTGCCAGCAACAGTTTATTTCTGTAAGTGTAATTATATATCCGAAGAGCAAATGTTTTGTCTTTTGAATGGTGTAAATGCAATTTCAAACGTACTGTTTTGCGTGGTTTTTAGTCAGCACATTTTCATTCTTTTTTATGTCTGACATATTTATGAACCAGATGTAAGTTTTAGACACTGAAAACTCTTATATATATTATCAGATGTACTGTAGAATAATCTAGAGGATTATTGTCTTGTTAATTTTTTATGTTTCTCTCCACATTTCGTTTTAGCTTGTGTATTTAAAGTGAAGCAGATAGACTTCAGTACTAACATGAAAGTTGTATCAGTTTTGCACCACAGTTACGGTGTCACTGCTAGGAAAATATTACAGATTAACACCCTTTTGATTTAGAAAGAAATGGGACAAAACAGATTGTGGAATTAAATCAGACTCCTGCAGAAAAACACAGAGTTCTAACAGGCATTGAAGAGTGAGGGTGTTTAATGCAACTGTCATAAGAATCAAATGAAATGATCACAGAAACTTGAAGTTCTTGTTTTACGGAAGTGAGATTTTTCTATATGTGGGTGAACTAACCCGTAGTATGTGTTGAGCAATGCTGTGTTATTTTCCGTGAGCTGCAAATTTAGCCCGACTTAATTATCTTTAAAACAATTTTGTATCAAAATTGTTTTGGTAGTCTCACTTAATAGTCATTTCTGTTTACTGTCACAGAACCTGGAAGTTCCTGAGAATTTTGAATTGAGCTCTTTGGTTTAATTTTTGATGTGCCAGAAGTGCAAGTTAAACAGTATTCTAATGTATTCTTAATCTATAAACACAGATATAACTTCTGTAAATGACTGTTTTTGTATAAGCTTCACTGAGTAATTTCCATTCAGTTCTGCTTTATAGGCTTCTTTGTTCAGTAGCAGCAGGATATTTGATTCCTCATTTGCATTACTGTGTCTTACAGTCATTCAGCTTTGAGTATGATTAAAGTACTAATGAATTAAAATAATGCCGTAAAAACTGCATATGTCAGATAGTTACATTTCATGGGCCTAAAACACAGGACATGCATGCTCTTTTGCATTTGCTTTTTGTCTATGAACAGTTTTTGTTTTTTTTTTTTTTTAATAGAGACTCACAGGACAGCAGCAGGAGATAAACAGCTTAATGCAGAGAAAAAGTGCTGTGGATGAGGAAAATACCCGTTTGAAGAATGAATTCGGTACCTTGAACCGGAAATTTAAAGATAAAAGCCAAGAACTTAAGGTATATTGACTTGTACATAGTTTCATAAGACTGTAGCTTTGAAGTACTTCTTTAAGCAATGTCAGCCTTTGTGGCACAGAAAGTGACAAGCTTGGAGAAAAAATTGCCTTAGGCCTTGTTATACCTTTCCGTTTTCTCACATACCAACTGAGAAAGATGCTTTAAAGCCAAGAATCCAAGCTTATAACTTTCAGATAAATAGTTAATGATGGAAATGGAGCAAAGAAAGTAGAAGTGTGAAGATGTGGCTTCTTGTAATTAGATTCTGATGGGACTGGCATTATTAATTGATAAAGCTGAGGTCTGGGAGGATATGTCTGTGTGGGTCTCAAAAATAGCTGGGGACAGCATCAAAGGCAGCTTGATCAATTAATGGGCTCTTTGCAAATGTGTACTCATCAAAGCTGTCATCCAGCTAAAAAATATGACCCTTCCACCTGCATGAAAGAGGCCAATAAAAGTACACAGGTGACCTTGGCCATCAAATATAGAAGAAGCTGCTGTGAGGGTAAAACTGCACAGTTTATATTTGCTGATTAGTTCTCACTTTTTTGTTTATCGGCCCTTATGGTACTGTTCTACAGGACACTGAGGAGTGTGCATGGAAGAAGGAAGAGCAAAACAGACTGGTTATAAAAAACCTGGAGGAGGAAAATAAGGGATTAAATGTATGCTGTGCTGACCTGCTAAGTGACCTGGAGAAACTGAGGAAGCAGGAGGCACAATGGAAAAGAGAAAAATCTGGCAATGATGCCAGAATAAAGGTATGAAGTGGAATGGACTCCTGGATGTTATTTGAGAATTAACTTCTCCAGACATTTCACTACAAGTTATTTTCTTTAAATAGCAAGTTATATATTCAAATCTACCAGTGGGGACTTGCATTCATTTACATTCTATCACTTAAGACCCACAGCTTTTTAAAAATTGATGCTGCAAAGCAGGAATCTGACTTCAAATAGCCATCTTAAAATGTAATCATTAAAAAATAAAAGATGCTGTACTTTGAGATAATATATATATATGTGTGTGAAATAATAAAAGCTTAGAAGTATTACCACAATTTTTTTCTTGATTTGTAATTTATTTACCTGTAATCTTGTTGCAGTAGACTTGATCGTCATTGTTTTGGAAGAACATGTAGTTCCAAATACATTGTGTCCTAGCCTCCAAAGGTCTCTATTCTGTGAGGGGTCTTATTATTGCTTATAATATATTAAAAAGTTTATGATAGTCTGTGGTAAAGCAAAAAATAACTGAATACATGGTACAGAGTATTTTCTCTTTTATTTAAATGATACCTTTTCTTGTTTTCTGGTGGAAATTGGCTGGTGTTTTTTAAATTGCTCCAAGAAATGAGCCGCAAACATACTATCTTAATGTCCAACAGCTGCCTATATACACACCTAGGTGGTGGATTCTTTTTGTTTCCATGACTAATGTACACTTACAATGCTGTGTCCTTTTACATTATTGAAGTACATTCATTGCAGTAACTATCTAATTAACACCTCACCCAGAAATGCCCTTTTTTGCTGTACTATCAATTTTGGTGATGCTTCTGATTGTTATGGTGATGTAAACTCTTTTGAAAGAGCTTAATTCAGATCTCTTAACGTGGGAAGTAAAGTTCTTGCAAATTGACTACTTTGGACTGGTATGATGAAAGCATTATAGGGTTCCTAGGACAATAAATGATTTTTTGATTCTTGGGAGAGAAAAATCTAGTGTGTGCCAAACTGATAAAATAATTTTTAAGTTATCAAATGTAGTGCTTGTAATATTGGACAAATTATTGAAAATCTTTTACCCATCCCCTCAATGAATACAGAATAACTTTTATGTCTCTGTCTTCCAGGCTGATGAGGCACACTGATGAGTGAAAGAGTTGAGTGATTGTAGGGACGGGAATTAGTAGTGCTGGTATTTCAAGGGGTGTTACAAGCAGGTTAAGTTGGTGTCTAGAGTATGCCAGAGGGTACTTCTGGGGTTGGGTGTTCCCTGAGACAGCCAGGGATGTCACACAGTTGGATTTGCTGTTTACAAACAAGGAAGAACTGATTAAGAAAATAATAGTCAGTGGCAGCCTTGGCTATAATGACCATGAAGTTGTCAAGGCTAAGGCCTTGAGACAGTGATGGACGGAAAATAGCACAGTACAGTCCTGGAGTTAGAAGCAGAGTCTTCAGCTGTTCAGGGAACTTGTAAGTGGAATCCTGTGAAAAGCAGCTTTGAAGGGTAAGGAGCTCAGGAAAAACTATCATCATCATTTAAAGACAGCTTCCTCCAAGCCCAAGTATGGTCCACTGTGATATTCAGGAAAAAAGTGTATATATCAGGAGATCAGCTTGGCTAAACAGAATTCACCACTAGACTCCAGTGTAGGCTGCAGGTAGAAAACAGTATTCAGGAAGTGGAAACAGTGAAAGGTGTAGAGGAGGAGTTCAGAAACATTGTATGGAAGGGTGGTGGTAACCTACCTGCAGCTGACAGTTGAAAATAATGACTGGTATAACCAGAGTTTCTTGCACTGCTTTATCAGTGAAAGGCTGAACAAGGAAAATGGGGATCTGCTGCCGAAATGGAGCAATGAATTAATTACAAAAGGTAATAGATACAGCAGAGGTACTAAATATTGTCTTTCCCTCAGTCTTCTCCAAGATGTCCCCAAAATTTTGTGCCTAGAGAGAGACTTCAGTGTGAAGTACTAAGAATGGATGTGTTAGAAGATACCTGAGAGAAGTTGGCTAGTACACATCCATTGGGACAGGCTGAGATGAACTGCTTCCAGGGGTGCTGAGAGTGTTGGCTGCCTCTCAGCCTTTAATTTGGGAGTTGAATCAGCATCTTTTTGTACGTGTTTTTCAGTTATAAACACAGAATTTAACAGTATTAAAGATGTGTTGTATACAGACGTTATCCATGTTAGTCTCCTCTATCTGAAAGAATCAAAATAATCCTTATCAAAATGAGCTAGCCCAACATTGCCTTTAAAATGTTTATTAGATGGTAGAAATGTAACATCTAACTCACAGATTGCTTCTTCGGAAAAGTGGTCTCCTATTCAGAGGCTGAACTGAGTGTTATTAGCCTTTTTTTTTTCTTTTTCAGTCTTTAAACCATTTACATTGAAGAAAAGTGCCGCTTCTCACGATCAAAGACTGGTTGTTTTTCCTAGCCTACTATAACCTGAATTTGGGTATAAAATTCAACTTCTTCAAACTGAGAGAAAGGAAAAACAGCTATGGCTAGTTTGTCCTTTTAAAGAACATTTCTTTAAAGTTTTGTTATATTAGCTGAAATCAGAATGAGAGGTTAACAGGAGGATACCTTATAAGGTGGCTAAAAAGTTGACAGTAGTGTTTTATTGTTTGTCTTTTCTGAATGTACCTTCATATAAATAATGTACAGTGTACAGAAAGTTGACTTAAGTCTTTGCTTTCTGCCTAAAGTAGTTCTCGGGAACTTTTTGTGCTTCTTTTGTGCTTCCCAGAGCTTATATCAGCTTTCTGTATGTCCTAAAAGTGAACAAGTGGAAAAGTTGTCAATCAGCCATCTGTCTCCCTACCTAAGAATCAATTAGGTATTTGAGTTATTTAGTTGTTCTTTAGGTGGAGCTTACTTAAGCTATTGTTTATTATCAAGATGAATTCTTCCCCAAACTCAAGTCACAAAAGGCTTTGTATGTAGATGAAAAAATGTCAGACTGGCAGATTTTAAGTGGAGGTGAGGTAAAAAATAGTGGAATTGCTTACTGGCGGGTTGTTTATTTGTGTTTATTAATTCCTAGTTAGCACAGTACTTTTTGAAGTTTCTGAAGTCTGAAGGTCAGATATGCAAAGAAACAGCCATCTCTCTCAAGAGGAGCCTGGGATTTTAGTTCCTCTGAAAAATGAGAGTTTTATTGAGATGGGACCTTGAAAAATTGCTCTCACTTCTGTCATAATATATAACAGGAAAAAACATGAAAACAAAGCTACTGTCTTTGAAAGTGACTTTCAAAGGGTTTCAAGCTACAAATAACAAAACTGTAGTGTTAATTCATAGTGACTCCATAATGGGCAAAACTGTGCTGCCTCATGCCTTGGTTTTTTTGTGCTTTTCATGTTTGAAGTTCTTTTAAATTCACCTTTTCTTGCTGTCTTGTACTGTCTTCTATAAATATGCATCTTCTCTCTCATACAATTAATTATTTGATGTTTTGACTTACTGTTTTAAATAGCATTTTTTAAATAGGCTTTAGAAGCTTGAATTTTAAACAGTCCATTGAAATGGACTGTAATTTGAAAGCCTAGATTAGGAGTATTTGTTGTAAGTAGATTTTCAAAAATTTACCTAGCGTGTTTATGCAATGAACTTTTTTGGCTCCTGTATCAACAAAAAGGGAATGTGATAAATTCCATGTGATCTTAAAAAATGCAAATACTCAGAAATTGAGTGTAAAATACAGGTTATTTCAGGGTCGAAAATATGATGTTGACAAAAAACTCAACATGAGCCAGCAATGTGCACTTGCAGCCGAGAAATCTGTGTCATGGGCTGCATTGAAAGAGGTGTGGTCAGCAGATCAAAGGAGGTGATTTTCCCCTCTACTGTGCCCTTGTGAGACCCCACCAGGAGCGCCCTACATAGTTCTGGTGTTCCCAATATGAGAAGGACATGGTACTCCTGGAGCAAGTCTGGAGGAGGGCCATGAGGGGACTGGACCACCTCCCCTACAAAGATGGACTGAGCAAGTTGTGGCTGTCCAGCCTGAGGAAGAAAAATTTCTATGGAGACCTCATAGCAACCTTCCAGTATCTGACAGGGGCCTACAGGGAAGCTCTTTGTCAGGAACTGCGGTGATAGGACAAGGAAAAGTGGTTACAAATCGAAAGAGGGGAAATTTAGGTTAGATATTAGGAAGAAATTCATCACTATGAGGATGAGGAGGCACTGGAGCAGGTTGCCCAGGGAGCTTGCAGATACCCTGACCCTGGCAGTGTTCAAATCCAGGTTGGATAAGGCCGTGAGCAACCTGACCTAGTAGGAGATCTCCCTGCCCATGGTGGAGAGGTTGGAACTAGATGACCTTTCAGATCCTTTCTAACCTTTCTATGATTCTATTTTCGATTTCTGATTTCAGTATTCAGCTGAGCTTTTGTACATCAATATATAATATTTCAGTAGCTAAGGTATTTGTATAACAAGTTTTTCCTTTCCCTATTTTCATGTTTCACTGTTTCAGTAATGCTTCCAAAAAACTCAAGCTTTCAAAATAGGTTCAAAAGATTGAACTGATTAATTTCTTACTTGAAAGCAAAAGCTGGAGTCACATATATCGCAAATGAAGTACTGAAATATACTTTTTTTCTAATTTTAAATTCTGCCATTAGATAACGTCTAAAGTTGTATTTATGAAAAAATAATGTGTTGCATATTCTTTGCATTGTATCCTGCAATGGATGACAGGAACTTAGAGCATTGGTAACATTAGATTTTTTCATCCCTTCCATGGAAAACCTCTGCAGCTCTATAGTGTGGTATAAAAAATAGGCAAATAGAATTTATTCACAGAATATATTAACTATTACAATTTTTGTTCACATATTTGATACCTCTAGCTGCAGAGAAAAAAAATACTGAGGAGAAACCCTACAATTATTTGTCTGCAAGTTATAAATACCTTATTACACTTTAAAAATTTCATGTGCTGATCGTGAACTGTCTCCTATCATTTTGAAATTTTTCATTATTCAAGAAAAAAAGAAGTTTTTCTACCTAGCCTTTGACATTGAATGGTGACTCATTTGTTGGGTACACCAACTTTATAGCCTGATATTTGTCAAGAAACAAGTTAATTTCCTACCTCATTCACCTGTGAATTTTGCTATTCCTTACATCAGTGTTACTGTTATTAACAGGACATGATAGTTCTTGTACAATTTCATGGAATTTGTAGTAAATTTCTGATACATCCAAATACATGTAAGACATTTTTATGCAATTTTAAGGAATTTAATTTATTTAGAATTTATTTATTCACTTTTCAGTTACAGAAATATTTTGATAACCTCAGTGTTTGAGGTATGCTGAAAGGGAAAAATACAGTTTTCTTTATGTCTTTAACTAAGTCTGTATGCAAATAGAAAACTAATATACTCTTGGCAATAGATTAGGGATGATATTCTACGAGGAGGCTTTTATTTTAAATTATTAATGAATCATGGAATATTTGCCTTACTGAGAACGAGTGATTGCATCTCTGAGTAGCATAATTCCAAAGCAGGTCTAAGGCTGTTGCCACCATCTGAAATTCTGTTCTAGATATTGCTGTAATATTTATATTTTCATTCTTGCCTCAAAACACTCTGGGGAGAATAGTTATACAAAGCTTCCTGAGGACTGATGTGCTCTTCTGAGGGAACTCTAGCAAGGTTTATGTAGAGATTGAAGTCTTGCTTGAGTAAGCTGCCTTGCTGCTGTGTTTCCTGGATACACCTTCACAGTTTGCTGACTAACTTCTACAGCAGGGCTTATGGCAAAAGGCAGACCTTTGCTTGTTTGCGTTGTTTTCAGTGAGTGCTTTCAGAAATTCTCTTATATGCTGTTTCTTTTCCTGAAGAAATTGTTGCTTGCATAGAGTTAATAGTGCAAAATAAGAGCAGATTTAACAAGCAGTCTCAAAAATGAATCTGTATCAACGATTCTTAGTTCATATACACAATATTGTAAATTTTTGTGAGAGCCTAGAACAATGAATGCATAGCTGCTTATTTTAGGAGCTTCTACATAGAAAACAAGGTTTAATCAGTTCAGTAGTTAAATAGGGATATCATACTGTTTTGAAATCATACTGTTTTGCAAAGATTTAATTCAGGATCCTCCTTCCACATCCAGCAGTTGAACTAAGGAAAACTTCTCAGAATAAAGAAGAGGTGGCCACCTAAAATGTGAAATACACTTTTTTTTCTGTTATTTCACATTTTTCATACATGCACATATACCTAGACGTATTTGCTTAGACCACAATAAATGTATGCATGTTTGTATGGGCACATATATATCTCTATATACATAGATAACTTGCATAGTAGATTTTAATTATTTCTTCTACATTATCTTTAATACATTTCAAATGCTTTCTTTGCAGAATTTGGAAACTGATTTAGCAGAGACAAGAGAACAAATAAAGAGTTTGCACCGTATATGCAGTAACTTGTCGTCTCAGGTAGCTGTGAAGCAGGAAGAACTTTTCCAAAAGGATTGTGATGTGGTCAGAGCTAAGTAAGTATTTCATAATAACTTCAATTTAAGTCTGAATCCTCTCAAAAAGATTGTTGTTCCACTTACAAAGCAGTGTCATGCATTAAAGATACTTTTGTGCAACTGTGTGTTTTACCATTCTCTTCCAGAAGATATAAGGATTTTGGAAGTCTACCAGTTTATAGACTCTTTCTGATACATTTTGCCTCTTGGTAGATCTTACCAGTTTTTGAGTAGTGATAGACTTAAAGAATTACACTTCTGTAATTAGCTTTGGGTCAGAGAACTACCAATCTCTACTGAAAGTAACAAAGTAACTATATGATTAGTGACATAAACATTAATTAGACACTCTAAATGCCCTAAACTTGAAAAAGCTTTAAGCCTAAGTTTAACTTTTTAATTAGAGTCATATCTGACAAGTCAGCAAAAATCTACACAGGCCTGTGCTAAAGGTTTAAAGTGCAGTGATTTAAGCTTTATCTTCGGTCTCACACACTATTTCTTTACTGTGAATCTGTAAGATTAGTGCTGCATTATTTGTGTCTTTGTAAAGAAATAAAGGACAGAATGAATTATGTGAATTGAAAAGACTGAATTCCCCAGAATGAAGGTAATGTCAGAAGATAATTGGTAACTTTAGGTGGATCGTCAGGAAATTGTCCATTTTTTATTTCTTAATTTCAGAGGCTTACACAGTGTTTCCATGTTTAGATAAATAATATTCCCTTCAATAGTCCTTTCAATTGTGGTCTTGCCTGAAGAGCTGCAGTTGGGAAGTAGAAATCATTGGTATGGATACTTCCCTTTACTTTCCAAGCACAAATAATCTTTTTGTAGGGAGTCAGTATCTTAAGTGTTTTTTGGAAAAAACCCCAAAAACAAAGAAATATGATTTTTGATGCATCTGACCTAAATTGTCCTCTTATTGAAATCTTTACAAGAAAACGGATGTCTTCTTTTTTCATATTTGAAAAGAATAATACCAGTTGGGTTTTAAAGCGTCAATAAACACGTGCAAGCTTATTGGGAAATTGTATTGAAAGAGGCAATTAATAGAATGAGTGAAATTCAGCAATACACTAATAGAATTTATCTCCTGAAATTATTCTCAGAAAAATATATACGTGTGAGAACTGGGGACAGCAAAGAAGACAGTTTAGTCAGGTAATCAAGTTTGCAAACTTACTGCTTGCTGGTTTCAGCTTAGGATATTGCAATCTGAGTTGGCCAAATCATTGAACTTCTAATTTCTCAAAATGTATTCTTTCCTATTCACTGCAAAACAACCTCTTAGAATTTCGCACAATCATGTCATGTCATGTCATCTCAGCTCAGCTCATCTCAACAGATTATTAAAATATGGAATTAAAATAGGACATTTTTGAACATAGGGTGTGAACATCAGGTAATAAAGAGATGAACAGCATACTTACTTTAAAGTGAAGTCTTTTTTTTATGTTTTTTCCATATAACCAATCCTCTAAATTTATGGAAAACAGTTTGGTAAATCAATCATACGGGGATTTTTGTGTGCTTTAATGTTTTCCTACCTAGATACTTAGTGGTATTGCAATGAATAATAGTATTTTCTGATATCACAAGTATGTGAGTTACACTTCACATGTCTGTATGTATATGTTTGATCAGTATCATTTTAATTCATTGTCAGCTGACTTCAGTCTGCAAATCTTTCTCAATGAACTTCAGCTACAAATTTCTTGTTGACATTTCTGTTGTAAAGAAGGCTTAAGCTTGTGTTATGTAAAATTCACAGTCTCAGTAGTTAGCAATACATACTAAGAATTGCAAATATTCTGTACTTTTATAGTATAGAATACTGAAATTTCTCCTTGTCTTCTTGAGATGCCAGTATGTAGGGAAAACTAATTTTCTGTTGTTTCTCAATAAAAAAAATAGTGAAAATTATACAAGTCTTTGGAAACAAAAGACAAACTTATTTAAGTTAAAGTAACAACTACTCAGTTAAAGGAAAAAATCTGAGGAGAAAATGAAGTCTTTCCATCTTCTCATCTTCCTTGGACAAAGTCTTGCAACTGTGTTGACTATATGATGAAGGCATTTAAGTTTTCCTTTTTATGGTAAGTGGGGTATTTTTAATTGGTTTAAAATTTAGTCTTATAAAAGTATCACATTGAATGCTTGGTTTTCATTTGATGCTGGCAGAAAACTCTTTGACAAATAGTGTGGAAAATACCCCATCCTCCTTACTATCTTCAGTTTCCCATCATCAGTTTCAAACTTTAGAGCTGAAAAAGACAGTCTGACTTGCAAATGTGTCTGTTCTCGCCACTGCTCTGTCTCCCTGTTTGTTGTCTTCCTACTTTCCCCACCCTCCAATTCTGTGAAAACAGTGCAGGAACAGAATTGAAATCGTTAAAGACAAGCTCTGGAAGAAGAAAGGCAAGTGGCTTCCTTTACTTGGTGTCTTCTTTCATATGCACCATAGGCAGATTCAGAAAAATATACCTTCTGCTGACACCTTGGTAATACTGTCCAAAACTTTTACACTAGGTGCTAAATTCAATTGGAAAAGGAAGTCTCCAAGGGAATATGTGCATATTGGGCTAGTGCTCTGTTTCTTGTGCATTCACATCTTCCTGTGTTGTGCATATCTGTCAGTTTGTTAGCAAGAGGTTTTTTTAGTTTAACAGTAAATGTTTCTGTAGACATCAAGAGAATTGTTTTCTTCAGCAAATTAGCAGGGATCAAACTTTGAAGAAATACTCCAGTGTAACTCTGGTCCTACAGAATAACAAGGTGTTTCTGAAAATACTGCCATGTGTCAGTAAGAGTCTGCCACATACTTTTGAAGTGTGGAAGGTAAGTTTTCAAGGACCGGGGAACAAACAGTATTTACAGGATCCATGCTGCATAGTGAATGTCTTCAAGAAGTCAGTGCCTTTCTTTTTTGGCTTAATTTTTGGAAAATACTCTTGGCCTCACTGGGTCTTCAAAGTTCTGAATTACTTGTGAAATGCATTTTCTTGTTTTATTTTTCATGTTTGCATTGAGTACAAATTTTCTGGCTCTCTTTAGAGACCCTGGTAGCTTTTCCATTTTCATGTTATCAAACTTGGTGATTTTTGCTTTAAAATTATGCTAAATACTAGGGTCTAGAACTTTGTGGTATGACACAGAGCTCTGGTGGAGCTCTGAACATCAAACTGGAGAGGTTTGCTTGAATCATTGAGACTTGAGCCTTGCTGTCACAGGTATCCAGGAAATATTAAACTGTTTGCAAAGGCAGTAGAATCTACTCTAAAGTGAATTTGAATTTCTTGCTCTGTGTTTTTAGTGGAAATGTGGGCTGTGACTTCATGCCTTTGATTCGTATCTAGTCCAAATTTAGCCCTGATAATTTTCCAACTAATTTTTTGTAATAATGTTGCTATTTTCACTCCCCCACCCTGTGTGCCCCTACCCTGCCCATCACCCCTTCCAAAGCAGTTGCTGTTAACTTGTGTGCTGTAAATGATGAGGTAGTCAGATTTTTACTCAGCTCTTATTTTGCTGCTCTTGGATTTTTCAGGTTATTCTTTGCTGTGTGCTGCAAACCATTTTGTAGTATTTATGCCATTTCCATGAGAAGTCATAATTTATAGGACCTGTCACTGTACTGTATTTTTAAACGACAGGCAATGGAATCCAGAGATTCCTTGAACTACCCCAAACCATCCTATATTCCCTTGGTAACAGGGCAGCTGAGGTGCCCAAAGTCCCAGTATATTCATCAAAACTCCGGTGGTGAAACAAAGCAAAGAAACATTGCCTGAAGTGATGTGTGTGTTTTTAATTCTGTTTGTAGCACACTTAAACAGCTCGTGGAATGACAATAGCTACTCATTTAATTTACATCTCTAGGAAGCCACAGGTTACTCTAAAACCATTGGTAGGGGCATAGAGGGACGGAAAGGTTTTATTTGTTGTTACATTTTAGGAATATAAGGAAATGCCAGATGTGAGCACCAGAGCTGTCTCTACCCTAAACAGTAGTAATGACTTAAATATTGTTACTGGTAGGACAAGGTGTCAAATCTTTATGTCTTCCTGCAGTCTGCTTTGTGGTATCTTCATGTAGCATCGAATTTGCAGTGCTGAAAGCAAAGGCTGCTAAGGTTACTCTAACAACAATCGTAGTTCAGTGACTGAAAAAACTTAGTAATGTTCTTCTATTTTGTCTTGAGAAAGACCAGACTTTTTCACAGCACACTCCTTCTTGTTGCTTGAAGAGTTCAGGTCACTCTCTGTAAATTTCTTTGCTCTAAAATGGAGTTAAAAGCTCTCAGTGTATTATAGTGTGTTACTTTATGGGAAGTGTGGGGGTGGTGGAAAAAAGTAGACATAAGTGTTTCAGAGAGTGTTATTTTTTCAATTACTGTTGCTGATGGTGGCTTTTTTCTTAAAATTGTGTTTCTTTAAGGTGTGTAGTATGTTGAAACATTTTATCGCCATGTGCTTACATCAGTATATGTACATCTATACAAATCTATGTATGTTCATGTTTACATGTAATTTATATACTTTATGTGTACATGTATATATTTTATGTATCTGTATGTATGTATAGATGCCTATATACATATATGGGTGTGTATAATGGCGCTTACATTTTAAATACCACTCATCGTTTTTACATTCAATTAGTAATTTTTGGTTATTCCTTCTGTTCCATTCTCTCCCAAGATGATAATTTTTCTGAGGACTTAACAGCCTTATCCTGCTGCAGTGACAAGTGTCTGTCTTGTAGAGTGTTTATTGTTTGCTGCTTAGAGTAAGCATGTTAATAAATATTTTGATCAGAAATTAATTTTTATCTCGTAACAGTTTTTCTCATCATGAGGTTGATTTTGAATACTCAGGAGCACAGGACAAGCAAATTAGTAATAGAATCACAGAAAATCACTGAGTGGCTGAAACTGGCAGACACCTTTGGAGATGGTGTAGTATGCACCTCCAGCAGGTCCAGCCCTCTGCTGCAGCAGTATCAGCTACAGAAGGCTGCCCAGTACTGTGTCCCATCTGAGTATGTCTAAGAATGGAGACTCTGCAACACCTCTATGTAGGCCCTTCGAGTGTTCAACCACTTTCAGTGGATAAAAACATTTTTACCATGTTTAGCTGGAATTACATCTAGTTTTTATTGGTGCTCGTTGCTTCTTTTCCTGTCACTGAGCACCACTTACAAGAGTCCATCTGCATCTTCTTTCTAGATTGCCATCAGGTATTTATATATATAGATATTGATAGTTCAGTTGTCACTGAACTTTCCCTTCTCCAGGCTGAGCAGACCCAGCTTTCCTAGCCTCTCTATGTATAGCAGATGCTGCAATACTTTAATCACATTTGTGGCCCTTCATTGGGCTCCTCCAGCCATGTCCATGTCTCTCGTGTACTAGGGAGCCCAGAACAGGACACAGCACCAAGATGTGCCTTAAAACTTCTGACTAGAGGGGAAGGATCACCTCCCTTGCCCTCCTGGCAACAGTATCCACTCTGCAGCTCAGGATGTCATTGGCATTTGGCACAAGGCCACATTACTATCTGATGGCAATTCAGGTGTCCACCAGGATCCCCAGAGCGTTTTCTGACAAGGTGCTTTCCAGCTTGTCTTTCCCCAGATTGTACTTTTACACAGGATTATTACTCCCCAGGGGCAGTAATTTGCACTTGTCTTTGTTGAACTTCATGAGGTTCCTGTCAGGCCATTTGTCCAGTCTGTCAAGGTCCCTCTCAATGGCAGCACAAACATCCGTTGTGCCATCCCCCTTTTTTGTATCATCAGCAAAGTTGCCATGATGCATTCTGTCCCATTGTCTGGGTCATTAATGAAGATGTTGAAAAGTGTTGGCCCCAGTGTTAGCCCCTAAGCTACTTCTTTAGTGCCTGGCCTTGAACTGGACTTCACGACATTGATCACAAGTCTTCAAACCCAGTAGCTCTACCACTTCAAGGGAACTTTACTGTCCTCTTATCTAGCCTGTACCCCATCAGTCTGTCTATAGCATTTTATGGGAGACTATGTCAAAAGTCTTTCTTACCACAATGAAAAAGAAGAACATCCAGTGCTCACCCCTTATCCACTGAGATAGTAATTCCCTCAGAAAAGGCTGCCAGGCCAGTTGGTTAGAGTGTGGTGCTAGTAACATCAAGGTTGTGGGTTCAGTCCCCATATGGACCATTTACTTGAGTTGTGCTTGATGATTCTTGTGGTCCCATTACAACACAGAATCTTCTGTGAATCTGTGATTATTATTTCCCCTTATGACTCCCAGTTATCGTCTTCTCCAGTGCATGGTCGATCACCTTCCTGGGGACTAAGATGTGGTTGACTACTCTAGTTTCCCAGAACCTTCTTTTTGAACATGGACTTTCCTAAAGAATCTGTATCCGTGGATGGCAGTGCTTCAGTCATGTGAGTTGTCCCACCTTGCGTTTGTGATCCCATTGAGTCCAGCAGGTGCAGACAGATCTCTCATTCCTCCTGTCATCTGCCATGGGGATATGCTGTGTCCAGTTGAACAGCAGCTTCAGATAGGCACCTGGTTGGGCTTATTTCCAAGTGTCAAAGTCCAGTTTCCACAAAGGAGACAGAGGAGTCTTGCAAGAATCAACTTCTTTTGAATAAAGGGAGAGAGTCCGCTAGGCCATACCCCTGTGGAGTCTCTTGGGTTTTTGGAAGACACAGCCTCCTTTTATCGTAAACTCCTGACTGCATGTTGCCCTCCTCCTTTCCCTGTTGGCTGAGGTACTAGGAAGGTACAGCCTTTCTGAATCACCTACTACATATTCCCCCGTAAGATGTATTCCCCCCACTGTCATTCATTGCATGGCTGTTAGAATTAGCTTTAAGCCCACCTTGAGTGGAGAAGTTAATATTCATAAGTCTATTAAGCCTGTGCATTTTTTTCTGAAGTTAAGACCGCACTCGGTTCTGCAACAAACTTGCATGGCTTGACGTTTGTGAAGACCCACTCACACACCCATTTCTGCAGAACTTGACTGGATCTTTCAGATTAAGTCGTTTGTGAAGACATTAACACCCATTTCTCCTATCACCAGGAAGTCTCTTAAGAACCTCCTTCATACTGTCATCACTGTTATTTACATGCATAAAGTGAAGGTCTTCCCTGAACATTCTGCTGTTCATCACAAGGTCTTTTCTGTCCATATCTACCTGTCTGTTTTTGCTGGTCAGCCCAGGCCACAGCTCCCTCACTTGTTATTTCATCAACATCTTTGTTCCCTGCCATTCCTAGTTTAAAGCTCCCCTCATCAATTTGGCTCATCTGTTATCAAAGGTGCTTATTTCTCGGTATTTATTTGTACTGTACGTTGGTACTGAATAGTGCCTGCTAAGGTTAGCATAATTTCCATATTGCTTTGTAAAAATGAAATAAAAGAAGGTTTCCCCATTGATTTACAGTGTAAAAATAGTACCTCATTCACTAAAGAGGAAAGCAAGTTAAAGTATGAATAAATCAAGTTTGATTTTTAAAATGTGTTGTAATGGAACTGTGACAGAGTTTCCTTACACTTAAAAAGCCTTGAATTTAACGTAAGCAAACATGTTAATGTGTTCTGACTGTGCTGTGGTTCTTGTGTGGCTGCAAGATTTATGCTCCCCCTCCCGCTGCCTCCCCTTAAGGATATAGCTGGAAGTCTGATAAAGTCAACAAAAAAGATTCCCATTGACCTTAATACACTTTGTGGGCAGACCATTAGAGAACACATAATATTGCATTCTCAGGTGACAGACACAGATAACTGCATTGATGTTTGCATACAAATTAAAGAGTAGCAATATAGCAGACTGGTCTTGAGGATTCAACATTATCCCATGTTTTTCCCTTCCACAACCAAATGAAGATCTGATTGGAGAACCTGTGCAAAATTAATACAATCTGTGTTTTAACTGCAATGAAAAGATGTGTAATTTTCTACTATATACACTCAGGGAAATTAAACAAGTGAGTGTTTGGAAGCCTATTATACAGCTGTCAGAAAGCACTAATACATCACTGTGTCCTTATTTTTGCTGCTGTGCTTCTGAACAGAATTAAATTAGTACATATGCAATACATACTGCAGTGGCACTTACATCAGGAGTCTTTAATGTATCTTTAATGTTAACTTTGGGGAGCTACCTACTTCGTAATTGGTTCTGAACAACAGGACTTAGTGTTAAGTCCTAGTAAGCATGGTTAGCATGTCCTGAAGTATTATCCTGTGTTGCTGCGTTAACAGGCTTTCTGAAATGGTGCCTTTTAACAAAATAAAACTGACTGTTCTATTGTACATGTAATTTAAATTCTTATATAATTATTCAGATGTATCTATATTGAATAATTATATTAATTAGTGGCATAGGTTTTAAGAAAAAAATCTGGGGAACTTCCCCTAAAATTGTTTCTTTGTCATTGTGTGTTTTCCCTGGAAGAAAACAATGAAGTTGGTGTTGCTGTTTACTTTTTGTACACTTATCTTTGCCTGGACATCTCCAGCAGTATTAGAAAAATGCAATGATAAGTTCTGTTGTTAATGATAGTTCTAGTCACAGAAATGTTATGTATGTGTCAGAGGTTACAGACACAAATCTTTGAAGAAATAGGGAAGAAAATTCGTTGGAGTGCTAAATAAGTATTTTGGTATCTGTATGTAATATTAGTGTGAAATGTGCTTGTGAATTAAAAGGGAATTAAGTAGAAAATATATAAACAGAGATTAATAGAGTCATCTGTACTTTTAATATATTTTGTGGAAAATATTCAAAGTTTTAATAATCTGTAATAGTGTTACTGTACTTTGATCTTAACTTAGAAAATCCATCAGCAGTACAGTAAAATTATCAACAAAGCTAATTAGATCTATCCTATGGTTTCATTACAAAATCATTCCTATAATTGTCTTTATAGGGCTTTTATTATGTTATATAATATGCACCAAAGTTTTTGCTTACTTTGTTTATGGTTGTTGCGGTATGCTGTACCTGCAGACAAAAAGTAATTTATCAGCAAACGTACTTCAGGTGTCTAGGGAGTAGATGCATTTCAGAAAAAAGCTTTCTTTACACATACTCTGCAAGTTCAAGAAAAAGTTTTATCTTTTTCTGATTGTTCTAGGTAAAAAAAATTGAACTTACTTACAGTCGATGTTTTCTACATATTTTACATTTTGACACTTAGTGCTAAAGATTCAAGTGAATATTGATTAGAAAACAATGCTGTAGTGAAAGTTCATTTATTTTAGAGCAGTTAAAGCATTACAGGGAAATAGAAACGCATTCCATTTTGAAAGTTAATTGTTTTGTATATATTTCTCAGAAGTATATGATAAATATTTTATATGTAACTTACAGTGTTTGTAAGGCAATTGACAGAAAAATAAATGAAGATAGGAAGCTCATTATCTACAATAAAATTATTTGCATACAATTTTTTAACAGAGGTCATTGTTCTTTTTCTTATTTTCTCTTCTTGTTTTGCACAGGAAGGAGTTAAAGGAGCTACCGAATCTGTACAGACAAAACTTTGAAGATGCAGCACAGCATGCTGAGCCTATAAAGCAGCTACAGGCTGTCAATGCTGAGACAGAAAAAGTACTGCAAGACCAAGAGTATGCTCACACAACTAAAACAATATCATATCAAAAAGTATGTTATTCTGCTTTATGATCTTAAGGTTCATTTTAATATCCATATGTACAATATCAATGGACACAATAATCAAAGCTCTTTGTAGTTTTGTATCCTTTAGATTTTTTTTATTATTGTCAAAATACAGTTGAGTATCAGAGTTTATTGGCCTAATTGCATACCAGCATATATGGCTCCTTTCATACATTGAATTGATCAACCTTAAAAATTAAGATTTCATTGCATCTTAAGAAAAATAGGATTGGATTGCCAAGCATATAAATTTCTTTATCTAATATGCTGTTAACTATGTTTTTCTTCCTCTTCTGGAGGATGGGAGCTTTCAATTACTAAATTCTCCAAACTGATTTTCATAGTTTAGAGGAAGATAGTCTTTTCACTTGTGAACAAAGTATTTGTGTGAATCACAAAGAATTTTAGTGGTTTAAGATACAAAAACATGCTCTATAAAAATTAACCAGAAAAATTCTTCCCAGAATATCTTTTGAAATGGTTAACTAGTTCTCAAAGTTGGAACAATATACACATTTGCAGAACAGTTTCTTATTTTTGGTGATGTCAGGGAAAATGTTAACCCTAATGAGCTGTCAAACATGCACTAATCAGAACTTGTTTTAGGTTTATGAAATTACATGTTTTTCAATCTGTAAGAAATATAGAAGATACGTTTTCTTCCTTTTTAGAAAGATTAAGAAAGAAGAAGGCAAGGAAGAATTTGTATAAAGAAATTCTAGTATGTTTGAACTACTTTCTAAAGCTGTGTATTGTTAGTGCTTTTTCCCAAAAAATTTTTCTTCCTTTTGTCATCTTACTTAGAGTATGCAGTTTGTAATAAAATTGTGAAGCTAGGCCCGAGTCAAACCAAAATCAGTACAGAGTTTCCAAAGGTGTGTTTGGTCAGCATTTTATAGCTCATAGTGCCCAGCACATTCTTGTCCACTTGACACTCTACCGTGTGATGCGGTTTGCAAAGGTAATTATAAATATTGTAGAATACCAGCATGAAGAGCTGCTGCATATAAAAAGGTGTGGCAAAACCCCTAAACACCCTAGAAAACTCTACAGTTTATTTGACTACAGTGATGGTAGATATTAAATCTCTTCTGCATTGCAATAGTAGCCCAGTCCAGCTACAGGTAGACTTTCCATCAAAGTTGTTCAAAACATGTACAAGGCAGGGGGAATTTATCTACCTGGGGCAAGACACAGTAAATCCTAGAATGAAAAAAGGAGAATATAGGTGTCGGGACTTGCTAGGTTTTTATTTTTTATTCTCCAGTCAATGCTTCTGAAGGTGTTAAATGGATCCTTTGAGTCACTCAGAAACAAACAAACAACAAACAAAACACCAAAAAAACCCCCCACAAAAATTACCCAAACAAACAAAAAACCAAACAAAAACCCCAAAACAAAACACAGACAAACAAACAAAAGAACTCAAAAAACCAAAAACCAACAAAAAAGGTGGCAAAAGACAAGACAGTATGAAGTGTCCTCACTTATTCTCCCAGGCAAGTTCTCCAACAATACAACATGGAAGAAAATAAGACTGGGTTTTCGTGAGACTGTTTTAAAGCGTGACAAAACTCTTTATAAAGGTTGCTTTACATTGCATGGTTGTGATTTTGCCAGTATTTCTTCAATATGGGAAAGAGTTTGACCTGTCCTATGAAAAACAGTTGCTTAAGTAATATGTAAAATGATGAGTATACTGATATATCTGTGGGGTCAAGCCACTTCTTAGCTGGGCTTGGTTCAATATTCAGGATTACTTCAGAAAGATGGTTCACAGTTCTTAGTCAGTTTTAGGCAGGACTTAAAGCTTCTGCCTATCTTACCTTATAACAAGATAATTGTGGTTTAAATTATAAGCTCTAGGTTTTGATAGCTGCCAAATACTTCCAACTTAAAAAAGACCTAAAATTTTCAGTTTTGGGGGTGTTGAATTCAGTATTTTTTAACATGGAGGAATAAGGTTTGCCTCTTAAACCAGCAAAAGCCAACTCAGATCTGCTAAAAAAATTACTATTGTGGAACTGCTAAGTTGTCTTTTTGTAAAATATTGTACCTGAAATAATATGGAAAAAAAAAAGAAAAAAAGAAAGGTGAAAAAATGAGTAAGTGAAGTTCTTGAAGTCAAGAGTGGAATAGAGCTCCTGTTTGTGGCAAGTTGATTTGAGAGAACTTTGGAAGGGAAAAGGAATTCCTTTATCATGACAGTCCTATTCTGTATTTCTAATCAGAACTGTATAAAACAGCCAAGTGTAATTGCTTCAGAGTAACATGGCTTTTTTGAATCACAAGGTATGTAGTCCTACCGAAGTCACAACAGACTTTTAGAAAACTCAGCATCTCTAGAAATAATACAAATGTGGTTTTTTTCACTTGAATGAGAGAGGAACAAACTATTGCAGACAAATCTGTGTTCTGTTTGTCTTCCCTGCATTAATAATATGCAGTCTGCAACAGCTAGATAAGGATGTGTCAGCTATTCCGTAAATATAGTCACAAAGGAATATTTTCCTACTTCTTCAAATGGCATTGAGCCTATCAGCGTGTACATCCTATGATATATTGTCCCTTACAGCAAGATCAATGACCTCTCTGTTAGTGGTCAGATAGGCACTATGTGCTATAGCTCAGGCAGTATGGTTGGCTCACATATTCAAAGTTCACGTTAACAGGGTACCATTGAGAAAAACAGATCTTTGTGCTGATGTTGATGTGTAGTGTGAAACAGTAGACTGAAAAAAGAAAAAAATATTTATGATAAGTCTGAGATCATAAACTTGTGTTGGATTATGTGTAAATCCATTGAGGACCACAAATTCTCTTTCAAGTCTAGCTGTAGTGAGCATCACGTAAAGAGCTGTAGTCTGTTTTATCAGGTTGGGTTGACTTCACATACCTTTTTTCTCTAAGTACAAATTTTAAGGATGCTGTGTTCTACAGTAACTCCTTTACATTAGAGCTTTTATGGAAAAAAATTGATGTCTGTTTCGTATTTCAGCTGTAGTTCATATTCTCAAGGATAGAGAATATTTTTCTAAAATGTGTAGCATCTGCTTTAGTGGTCCCAAAAGCTCTGGGGACTTCATTCCTATGCTGGATTTAATGAGACTCAATAGATTTGTCCTCACCAACAATTTCAAGGTGGAGAGATTTCAATCAATACTAGGGATAATAAGAAGAGATTCTGAAGTCCTTCGCCAGCTTAACAGAGTTTTCTGAAATTTACAATTTAAGGCCTTTGTTTTTATAATGCTGTACTTTTGCTTGTTCTGATGTGGCCTTTAGGATCCATGTTAATCATACTGATTAGAAGTCTTTCAGTGGAAGGCCTTTTTTTAGTGGAGTGAAAATGCCATTGTCATTCAACAGGAAATGATAATTTATGTCCTGGAACTCAGCTCTCAAATAGAGAATACTATGAATAGTGATACCGTACAAGTCTGTGCATGAAGAAAAGTAATGCACAGTAGTCTAATTAGACTATTTAGATTTAGAAATTAGAAAGCACAGTAAGAGTTTCCAGTTATGAGGCATTGCAGAAATCTGCATCAAGTGCATCAGCAAGTAGATGAACTAGGAATGTGACAGATACATTTTCAGATGTTAATTTTGTACCTGCATTTCCCTTTGCTAGTGCTTCTCATGGTGTCTTGTAAAAGTAGTTTGCTTTGCTTCAAGCCCAAGAAATGTCATCAGAACATCAAGTTACTGTGTTTACCATAACAAGGTTAGGTTTTACACTTCTTGTATTTTTGGTAACTGCAGCAACCTTTAAGCATAGTTAAAAATAAATGTGTTATTGTAAGCAGTATTAAATTCTAAAAATAAATACTAAGCCTATATAGATCTGTAAATGCTAGTGATAGTGCAGGTTCCTATTCCAATTGGAATGAAAAGCTTAAGTTCTTTCACACATTATAAGGCAGAGGAGAAACTCTTATGTCCAGTCAAATATCCTGAAGCCTACATAAGTAATAAGTGTGTTGTCATTTTCATGTCTACTTTGGAACAGTTTTGAGGAACTCAGATCTTTAACAGATTCCCACGCTTAAGTTTAAGCTCAGATACTGTTTCTATTGTTGGAAAGTGTGTTAATTAAAGTAGTCTTTGTTTTTTGTATGCCAAACACCATATCACTTGGTCACGTTCTAGCAAGTAGGTTTTGGCATCAGATGTGCCTATACGTTAAAGTTGGAGAAATCCTGGGTAGACTGAGTCTCTTAGGGTGATATTAAATCGTGCACTCACAGGCAATGATTTTCATGCTTGAAAGACCCTGTACTGATATTCTTACAGCACAGTAGTTCCTGTGTGTAATGGTGTAGATTGATATCTAAGTATTTGGGAGGGAAAATAGTGAATATAAATAAAGTAAAACTAAATATCATGAATGTGCTATGTATAGTCTGTCCGACTGTCTCTTCACCTTCACTCTAGAATTTCTTCAGCTGCTTTCTGCCCTTGTCCTTTTCAAGTTCTCATAAAAAGCAAGGTTTGTAACATGGATTTCTGTGATGGTGCTGTAATAATTTCCATTTATAGTTTTACTGTGTCTTAATTTAGACTGACTTTTTAAAGTTATGTCACTACTATATGTTAAATATTACTGTATGTTTGGGTTCATAAACAACTGGATGTGGCACTTAGTGCTATGGTTTAGTTGACCTGGTGGATTTTGTCAGTGGTTGAACTTGATGATCTTGGAGGTCTTTTCCAGCCTTAGTGATTCTATGACTCTATTTACTCGGGTGTCTCTAACACACTTTTTTAGGGTGTGAGAATTTTGATAAAACATTTAATGTAGGAGAATACTTGTTTTATACAAAGTGCATCTATATGGTTACTGTTACATTTTTTAGATGGATCTACGTTAGTGCTAGCTCCTCACCAGAAATGAAGAAAATCTCCCAAATGGTCCTACTCTCATACTTCACTTGGTATCATAGAAAAGTTAATGACAGTATCAACTAAATACCTTTTGGATCATGGAACTGAAAAATGTACCCCGGCTGTTAGCTGGCATTTAGTGCATAGGAGCAATCTAAACCTGCTTTAAAATAAATCCTGCACCCTTAATAGAGTTGGTAATTTTTTTCAGCTGTTTTACTCTGCAAGTTTTTTTTTTTTCCAGTTTTGCTATGATTCTGGCTAACATACCATCCAATAAATAGCATGGGTTAATTATTTAGTTTTACTAGATTTTTTTTTTAATTTCTCAGCTTTCCTTGGTATGACCTAAGATAATTTTGCCATCACACATATGCAATATATGTCAGTATTTCCTCATCCCACCATTATAAGGCTGTGAAGTGTTTTCTATTACATGTGACCAGGCATTACAGTTCCATCTTTTGCTTCTGGAAGTCCTGGTTTTGATTTGGCATTTTTTGCTTACTTGGTGGCACTATGTTTTCTGTTTCAAGTAACTCTACAATGATGTACCAAAAAAGTGGTTTTTGATGAAATTAGGTAAGTCAATACAGGAAGTTGTTAGGATAGCTGAGAAATGTGGAATACTTTATTTTTTGTATAATTCAGCTAAATTACTTACTTCTGACTGATGAATAATGCTCTTGTGTCATATAGACTAAATTTATTACAGTGTACTGGTTTCTGATACCTTTAATCTTTTCTTGTTTGTTTCTAAGTATCTTCACCTGTAACAATCTATGCTGCCTGTCAGAGAAAGGACAGCTATAACGTGTTAAGAAATTCTCAAAGTACAGTCAATCAACAATTTTTACAGGGCACTAGTGTGTTGCTTGCTGGTGCTTTTTTTTTTTCCACTATCAAATGTCATAAGATGTTGTAAGGAATTATTTAAAGTATATTCCTTTTTATTTTTATCTCATAAACGTAATTTATTTTTGTAGGAGTTGGGGATTAAAAAGTTTACTGGGTAAATCTCATGTCCTGTTTGCATTCAAATAAGGTATAACCATTCACATACATATAGCCAAGATTCCACTGTTTTTTTTCTGTGAAGTTTGCTAGTTCTGAGATAAATGGTATACAATGTTTATTTTTCTTTTGGATATTCTATGCAATGTTCTGTCTCTAGTGCTCTGATCTCCATTTTACGTCTTGTTTCTCTATACCTACTTTATTAATGGTTGACTATTTTATCGTGCTATGCAATTCTGAATATTTTGGAATGTGCTTACTGCAATGTGATTAAATATGGTGCCTCTTCTAAAACCGGATCAGAAATTAGCATTAAACCCAAAATAATCCAATGTAAGTATTAAGCATTTATTTGATCTACAAGACAGAAAAAGAAAATATGAGGACCCATGTGGAATTTGGAAGCTGTTTGGTTATCTGTGTTATTTTCTAACAGATAATTTCTGTTTTTTAATTTCCTGATGTTAAATTCCTTAAAAATCTGAATATTATCAACTACTATTGAATATTACATCGGTGTTGTTTAAAAAAGTATATAAACCTTAGTTTAAAAAGATGAACAGTGTGAATATCATTTTTACACATAGATTTAGCTACCTTTATATTTTAACATGTTTTTTGTTAGTACTGTTTTCAAAGCAGGAAAGGTTGGAAAAGTTTATGCAAGTCAAAAGACCTGCTATTTGTCTTGTCCTGACAAATGCTGACTACCAAAAAAACCCATTAGCTACATTAGGGGATGTGGCTGCCAACTAGGAAAAAGCATCATATTTTTGATGTTCTCCATTCATCTTACTAGGATGCTACCTTTCAGATACTATAATTACAACCACTTAAGTACTGCTAGTCAAAAAACCAGCAAATTGTCATACCAGTATGATCTAGCTAATGAGCTTATATAGTTATAGCTGGAAGTAACTGTGTCTTGATGTTCCATTCATTTGGAAGGACATTATATAAAAATGCATGGGTTTGATAAATGAACTGTTTATTTTCCTATGAGATACTTATTTCCATAAGAAATTGGCTAATCTTGAACTTGCACTTCTAGAGATGATGTAAGCATTTTTAAATATAAATATAAAAGAAAGATCTGGTCAGTACAAAAATTTCAATGCAAATGTTTAATGACTTGGACTCATTTAAAATATCAGTCTGTCTGGACTTTGAATTAATTTTGCCTGAGAGACATGATCTCTGATCTGCCTTGAAAATAGGCAAGAAGTAATTCACTTTGTCCTAAGTGGATTTTGAGAGCCCATTGGAGTAGAAAATGATAGGAAGAATGAAAGGCTGATTATTGTTTCCAAATTTCTCACAAAATTGCTAGGTAGTTTCCCAGTCTAAAAGTTGTGATTGTTTTTCAAAGGCTGTAACTCCTAAGTGATATAAACAAATGAAAGGGAGAAGGAATTGTATCACTTAAATAAAAATGACAACACGAAGAGTAAAAGGAAGAGTCATTCTTGCATTCTGCTGTAACAAATACCCCAAATTTTGTTAGCATGCAGTCTTGCTCTGGTTGAAAGGCTGGAGTATGCCTTTTGGGAATGTATCATAATGCTAGTTTTTGACTGGATTTTGATTACAGCCAAATTTCTCATCACCAAGTTTACTATCCTGTATAAATTTCAGAAAGGTAATGATTATTATGTTGGTTGCACACCTGGGGTTTCTGAAGGGGAAAAAACAGTGTTTGCCTTCTCTGACCTGTTAGATAACCAGAATTTTGGTAATTTGTGAAATTCTGAAGTTGCACATGATTAAGAGGAACCTTCTAGCTCATTCAAATATCTCTTGACTGCAACATCAGAATACAATGGATTTAGAATAAAACCTTGGTTAACAAGACTCCAAAGCAGTCTAATAGACACCTATTAGTTTACCTATAATAATATTTTAAGCAATCCTTCCTAAGAAGAGAAGTTAGTTTAAGTGCAATTTAATTTCTGCTGCTATGAAATACTGATTTCTTGAGCATGTTCAGATTAATGCCTTGCTGAAAGTTCAGCCTGTGAGACATGCTAACAGTCTGTTTACACAGTAATATATCTTCTTCAGATATTGAGTAGCTAGGAGTATAATACATCAGTGTTGCATGTGTTTTTCCTGGATTTGAACTTTTCTTGCTGTTCAGATTACATTGAGTCAGGCAAAAATGAGTTTTTTAGTACTGGCTTTGTTAGCAAGAATATCTGTTTTCTTCCACTGAAGGTAAAAGATGCCTTTTTAAAGTATTGTAATCTTAATCTAGTCAATGTGGCACTTGTGTTGGTGAGGACAAACTTTTGCTTCATTTCATTTGGCTATTCTGGTAATGTGTGCGATGAAAAATTTCAATCTGCTTTACAGAAAATTTCTCTTTACATCTTACTATGCATGCATTTAGTCATACATTTAGTATACAATAACTATTACCCCAGTGAATAATAATACACAAATATATTTACTGAACTGAAGTGGTCATTTCTGCCTTGACTCCTACTTTTTATATGGGTGCAGACACCAAAGAAAATGTCGCCAAAGAGGTGTCACTTGATCAAAAAACAATAACCAACAGGCATGTAAAAGTTTCCATTTGTAACTGTAGCGTTTGACAGGTATGCGTGTCCTACCTAATACAGAATTCACTTGCGCTTTTATAGTAGTACCATAATTTCTGATTATGAGTTAAGTTTTTAAAAGTAGTCAGAATAGAAAATATCAGTAGAACAGTGGAAGTACATAAATTGCACATCCATGTAACTTATGATTATTAGACAAAAAAAAGCAGATTTTAAACTTAAATAAAAAGATTCACGTGAAAGATATGTAAAGAAAATATTTCAAAACTGCACTATTGGTGCCTTGCAAAAATCCATCAAGATGTATTTTCAGAATATGACTTATTGGTTTTTAACATTGGTTTTTAGTGATTTCAGTTTACTAGGCTTATGTTGTAGCGTCTTTAAAATACTGAATTTGACTGAAATATAAATGGTAAAAGAACTTAGCTGGACAGGGTAACTCTAGTTTATTTTGGCAGTTCGATATTTAGTACAATATACATGTTATTGCAATGTGAATATTTGAAGTCCATGTTTAAGCTTAATTTTCTGTCTCGGTAATGATACAGTATAAAAAAAAGTCAGATATCCCATTGTAAGTGGGGTGCTGTAAATTCCATTTTACAGTTTTTGATCATTTCAGTTGCTGAAACATATTCCTAACAAAATGCTTTTTACATTACATTTATTTTGGCTTTACTGTCTGAAAACTAAATAATTTAATTTATATGCAATAAAAACTTCTCAGTCTTGCACCCTCTATGGGTCAAAACTTGACAGAATTGTCTTCCAATTTTTAGAAATACTCAATTCATTTAAAAAATAATTTAAGATCATCACAAAGATGTCAAAATGTAATTTTTAAAGGAACTAACAAATACTGTAGTAAAAAGGTATTTGTAGTAGACAAGATGAAATTAAATCATAGTGGATATTATTGCTGTGTAACACTGAAGCACATTGAGAAAATCAAGATTTATCATTGTTTGTTTGAAGGCTCAGGCTTTGGAGAAAGTAATATGGAACTAAAATTGACCAATTTACGTGACACAATGTGCTGAGTAAATAATTAGGCTTTAATGATGGAAAATACCAATAACATTTTTCAAATGGTTGTATTCCCCTAACTGCAAACTGTCTGTTATTTTGAGATTATTACCCTTATAATAAGGAGAGGTATGAATTATAGCTTGCAAGTTGAATTTTTTCCATGCTCAAATATGTAATAAAAAAGTAACAATATTTTTTAGTGTTTGAAATATATAGGTAAGTATAATTTTAACTTTACTTGTGCAACACATGGGAGCTTCAATATTAATGATGTAATTTTAATTTTTGTTATATTTTTTATATCAAAGTAATTATGGTAGCTTAAAGTTAAATACTTTAAAAAAGACTAGTACAAGTCTGTGTCTGGTTGTTTCTCAGTCAGAGAAGCAGTAATAATTTTTTACTTTCCAAACATGTTTTCTTTTACTAATGTGTTGTGCAACTGTATTTACAATGTTTTGTATATGTGCTTTTAAACAAGATGCAAAAGAGAAAATGCAGGTATTTTTTAAAGCAGTATTATTTTTCTAAAAGACTGTTAGGTCTTTGACCTGCACACATGCTGAGGTGATACACTTACAAGGACTGTGTACTGAGTGGTTCTTGGCCTCAGAAAAGCTTTGTGGCATTATAACTTGTCTAATGAAGTCTGTGAAGTCATGATTGCTGTTGGGATCACAGTATACTAGCACTTGATCACCATAAAATGCAATTTCAGTTATATCTGGGTTTGTTTTACTATGACAATTTGGAACTTCACCTGCAATGTTGTATGTGTGCCAGGATGCAGACATGTGTTGTCTATAAAACAAGGAACAGTGGTTTTGTGCAGCTTTTGAAATTACTTTTTAAGAAAGTAAAAAAATGCAGTGTACTTCAGGAAGTAGTATAAGTTTTGAAAAGTAATCTACATCCTATTCTACAGTGCTAAAACATAGAAGGAAAAAAAAGAAGCGGTTTTGAAGAATAGTTTCATTTTCATTTAGTTTAGTTTGACATTCCATATATCTATTTTCAATGTACAAGAATCAAAAAGGACCATGATACTGAAAATGTGGGGTTTATAATGCAAACAGCAACTCAACTTTAACTACTCTATGGTGGCACTATTCATGCTGCTATAATAAAACTTAAGAACGTTTAGTGATTTTTTTTTCCCTACAATTATTCAAAATTACATTACCCTTACTGAAAACTGAATGGCTTTTAGTGGATTAATTAAACTGTAGCTGGTTTGCCATCTGGGTGCTGCTTGTTTAGCTGCTTTCTCACAGAAAGATTTTTCACTGAATAAAGAATATTTTTTTTGCTAGAAGACAGCTGCCAGACAATAATTTTTAAAATAGAAATGATACATGGACTATTAATTGTTATCAGGTTAGATTTTGGGTTATGAAGAGGAAACTACTTGGACATTTCTTTCCAATTTTTAATTTCTTTTCATTCGTCCCCACACACCCCCATACCCCCTCATTCCACATTGCAAAATGCACAGGCTCTTAAAATATAAAATCTGTTTATAAATGTACGAGAAAATAATTATATTTTACAGCAAGATCACCCATGACATTATGCTGGAGTCCAGGGTATAGGCTAGATGCTGAAAAGAAAAAAAAAAGGGAAGGGGGGAATTAACTAAATCTGATTTTTATGGCTCAAGTGGTTTCATTAAATTAGAGTGCTGTGTGCTACTGTTCATTAATGAACTTGTGCCATATGCTTTAACTGTTCTGGTCAATAGCTGATAAAGAAAGGCTTGTGTTTAAAAAAAAATGGATAAAAATATCTTTGTGATGGGCTTTTATCAAAGGACTTACTTTGAATTCAGTAACTACTACTGAGGCAATATGGCTCGCAATTTGCGACCCAAAGGTAGTCATACATTATTGGAATACAGCCTACTGCGCTTCACATTACACAGATGTGAAGGCCTGATTATAGCTGCTTCATAATTAACAGTGATCCGATTTGTTTTGTGGCATAAATGGTGCATGTGTAGAACATTAGCCATGGCACTCTCATTCAAATTCAACTCAAGGGCTCAGCGGCAGGCGGGTCACGAGCTTCAGGGAGTAGAAGCACAAGCTCCTCCATATGTTCTTGCTGCATCTTACTATGGCTATGAGTGCAAGATAAGTTCCCCAAAGAACCTAATCGTGTTCTGTAATTACAGCGCGGCTTTCTGCTGGCTAGAAATGAGGGAGAAGCTAAAACACTCCCTCATCAGATAATTTGTAAATTACTTTACATGGCGGATGCCGAACTCAGTTGGTTTTCAACTGCTGAAATTATAAATAATTGTAACAGATGTGGCAATATGGCTGGCCTCCAATAAATGAGGCCCTTGATAATTTGGCCGACCCTTTGACAGGCCAATTTAATAAAATGTGAACAAAATCTTCTTGCTAATAATTTATCATCCCTTTTCCCAATAGAATAAATTTAATTACCCTAGCAGTTAACAAGGTCACACCCAGATGCCAAACTCGGCTACAGTTTTGATAATGCAATCAGGAATTGAGAGGTGATGACAGCGTTGTTGTTTTTTTCATTACCTGGCTTCACATAAACACAGGTGGCGTAGCTTTCTTGTCAGTTTTTAATAATTACAGGCTATTATGGAATGCATAGTTAGCAGATTGAAAACCACACTTTAGTGAATTTGTTTGAGTATGATTGAGGTTCTAATGTACAGAGATGATAATGCATAACAAGCACAGTCCCTAGTTTACACCATTAGTGCACAGGTTTGATTTTTACTTGTGATAATAGTGTAATAGTTCAGCAGACAACGAAGTTGCTTTTGGAGCAGCCTCACCATCATATAAAGGTTCATATTGTTTTCTTTCTGGTGCTGAGACTCGTGTGCTTTTTTAAACTTACCTGGTAACTTCCAGTATAGAGATCAATCGATCGATCGATCAATCTATCTATTTATATCTTAAGGTAGGTTAAAATCTTTGAAGAAAGACTGTCTTCATTTTGGTGTATTTGGTCTAGTTAAATCATCTGGTAACTAGTTAATAAACTTTTTTAAATGCCAGAGGAAATGCTGTAAGAGTTCTTAAGAATAAAGAAGAGGAAAAAGCCATAATACTTACTAGAAAGGTCTAAACCACAGTTGTAAAGCTTTGTTCTGAGAATATAAAGGTATTTTAATTAATGTGTACTTGGGCTTCTGTAGTGTTACAGTCTGTTTTTAATGTCTACGAATTATAATATATTAAAGCAAATAGTTCTGATGTTTTCTTTTTCTTGTTGTGCTGTGATTGGTAAAGTTGCCAGTTCAACAAATGAATGAAGGTATGAGCATGAGGAAATGAGTGGCTAGTTTGACAAAAAGGCTTAATGAAATCCAGCCTCACCTTTATGCTTTCAGTGATGATTCTTCTAAATGTTTTTCCAGACTACAAAATGTTTTACTTACCTTGTAATTGCATATTTTTCCCAATAATTTGGAGCATTAATTGTATACCAGGAGGTCTAATCTTCCTGATTAAAATAAATCGTTCATACCAGGTTTGGGAAATCTTTCTGATGTAGCGGCTACATGGTCTTCAGAAAGGAATTGCATCCTTTTTTCACCTCCCTGTTCTTCTATATTAGATGATCCGAATGTTCTTCTTTATATGATATAAATCATGTGAATTTTGGACGAGGGCAAATATATGTGTTATGAGAGTGAATGGATGGTGGGAACCCTTTTTCTGACTTGTAGCACATTTTGGCAGTGCAAGGGGACACATGAGATCAAGGTCCAGGCTGGGTAGGTTGCTTTTCAAGACTTGTTGCCCATCTTAGATGTGTTTACAGTGAATAGACTTGAGGCTGTGACAATGGGATGCCCAAGCTGCAGAAAGGAGTTTGCAAAGGATGCTGTAGTGAGCACTGCCTGTGACTTAGCTGCTCAGCTGTCTAACTCAGTAACAGAATAAGAGGAAACTCCTCAACATTTCATTCATCATGGCTTTGCTTGGCATATGGCACTGGATTCCAGGAGTTTTGACTGAAGAAAACTTTGAGGTGTGGGTCATAGCCTAGTTGGGTGCCATAGATCAAAATTACTGTTTTCCTAACCCAGATATTCTGGTAATCTTGTACACCTGTTCTCTGGTCTGAGCTGTATGTCTAAACTCTGCTCTGTTGCTGAGACTTTAGCTTTTACTAAGCCACACTGTGCCTCCTGACCAGTTTGAAGCAGAGTTGAACTTGCATCTAACTCACAGAAAGATTATCCAGGCTCTTTTTGTTGTCTCCTAGCCCTTAGTGTTGGTGCAGTGCAGCTGGTGTTAGCACAGCTTTGTGCTGAGAAAGCTGAGCACATGCCCCCTTAAGGAACAGAAGAACACGTTAGGCTGTGTAATTAGTCCTGAAGCTCTTACATATCCTTTCCTTTAGTACCTGCTCTCTTTTGCCAGTTTAGAAAACTCATGCAGAATAGAAATATGATGTAGCATAGCTGTATTTATTCTATATTGTTTATACTGCTTTTGATAGGTGACAACAGTGGTATTGGATTCCCTTCTGTAAGTACAGTGGATGGTTCCCTATATACTGCAGGTTTGTGGCAAAGATGGTGCTTGTGTTTCAGCTTGATTAATGCATCCAGAAAACCATCAGCTGAGTCTTCACTGTGAAAAAACATCTAAGAATAGTGAGATAGTACTTGATAGAAGTAAATATTTTCTTGATTATATTTGTTGTTTAAAACATAAATTAAAATTCTGACATTATATTTGGAATATTATTTTGCTTGTAAGGTAAGTTTCATTATCACAATAGACACATAATCCTTCATAAAATAGCAGGTGATGCAAACTGATTTTGCTGTGTGAAAGAGGAAACCATTACTCTGTTAAGCTAGACCTTGTAATACAGTTAGACTCTAATCTAATATGCTTGACCCTGAGAGAAAGATTTTTATTTGCTGCACTCAGTATGTAGTTGGATAGACTGTGAAGAGCATCACCATTGTGTATACACTGAAACAATTGTCTCATAGAAATTTTAGTTTTAGTCATAGGATTCAGAATAGGCTTAGGAAGTGAACCTTCATGGAATTCTCTGTTGAGTTACTCTGTGAGTTACTATTTCAGGTCATAGGATGAAAAATCTACAATGATAATTTCAAGGCAGAAGCTGTTCAAGAATCTGGTGCTGCCTCTCGGATTTTCTGGATTGCAGATTTTTCATCTTTACTATGAAACTGGACTCCATCCTTCATACCGACCTTGAATGTTGAATGATTTATGTAGTCTTGAAACTCAATATTCTGCTGTTTTTTCCTGATAGTGTTAGGATTTTTAATTCAGAGTTCCATTATAGTCCAAATTATTTGCCATTTTGGCCTTTTTTTTGTAATACTTCCCTTAGTTCTTAGATTCCAAATTAGAGTTTAGATGTAAAGCTGGAAAGTGAAAAGCCAAGAAAAGGTCACATTTCTCTTTGAGGATCTGATGGAATTGCATTTCACAGAATCATAGAAAGGCCTCTCTTGGAAGGAACCTAAAGATCATCTAGTGTCACCCCGCTGTGGCCATGGGTGGGGACACATCCCACTAGCCCAGGTTGCTCAAAGCCCCATCCAACCTGGCCTTGAACACTTATGGGGTGGGGCATCCACAGCTTCTCTGGGCAACTTGTTCCAGTGTCTCACCACCCTCACAGTAAAGGATTTCATCATAATATCTGGTTCAAATCTCCCCTCTTTCAGTTTGAAGTCATTGTCCCTTGTCCTGTCACTACATGCCCTTGTAAAAATGCTGTTCTTTTTTCGTGCATAGATCTTGAAACTCTGTCTTGTTCATGGAGTCATGTTTTTATACAGAAGAAGTTGGTTGTTCTCATAGTAACCAAATCTTTTTACTAAATAATTTGGGTTTAATAATATTTTTTTTGCTCTTAACCAAAGATACCTGGAGCACAGAAGTCTGGAAGTATAAAGTTAAATTGATATGAATCCGAAACAAAGACCAAAGAGAGAAATTTCACCCAGCTTTCTGTCTTGTGAAGGTCTACTTTCATGTGTGAAAAAATAATGTTTAACATTATCTTGATATTTAAATAAACAAAGTCTTTAGGCTAGGAAAATTAAAAGAATATTTCTCAATTATTCAAGGATATGTTAAATTTAATGGAAAATGATACCCAGCTCCTTTTGAAGTCCAGTGGTAAGCAAAACTTTAATTTTTTAAATTGATCTCATCAGGTCACATCTGGATTCTTAGAATTTTTGAAAATGAAGAAATTTGGCAGGTATACTTAAAAAATAGAGCAGGTTTTGAGGATATTGTAGACCCCAATTCTGTAGGTAAGTATGTTTTGCTAACAGTTTATTGAATATTTTGAGGTAAAAGCATAGGCATTTTGGAGGTGTAAGTTAAGATCTAAGACTGGATTTGTTGGATTTAGTTTTCCAAAGAAATATATCTGTGCACAGAGACTGTTGTAAGGGTTTTATTAGAAACTTCACCTTTATGGTATTTCATTTGAAATAAAAATCACAGCATGGTGATTTCTAGGGATCTCTTTTGGAAGAAGAGAAGAGTAGGAAAATAACCTCAAAAAAAAAGAAGAATAGTACTGTTCGTGTATTGGTCCTGTTAAAGTCAATGGCAGAACCTGCATGATGGATAGGAGCAAGGTTTTGATGTAGTCTGTGACTCTTAAATGGAGTTATGTTTTAAGGCACTCAGCATTTCATTTTTTAAAGAAAGAAATAAAAAGTAGCAATACAATAAGAAGTTAATCATTAGTGAAATTTCTGTAATTCTTACGGGTTAAAAGTCAGCAGCAGGTTGAACTCGAGGATATTAAAGGTCCTTTTCAACCTAAATGATTTTGTGAGCATTTAACAGGTGTAGACTTTTTAAAGTAACAGTAATGTGAATTTAAATTGTTATAACAGATTGAAGTTGTTGACTCTTTTTTGAGTTACTAATATAATCGTAAAGCTATGTTCCACATGGAGCTCTTTTTTTACATGCAACTGAAAAATCAGGAAGATGTGTGTGTCAAGTTCATAGGTGTATATCTCGTTTGTAAAAAGAAATAATGAAATTCAAGTAATAAAATCAGTTCCAGAACTTAAGTATAACTACATTTCCTGTATCTACTGACACTGTTTCTATCTTCTAGGTTTTGTGGATTTTTTTTCCTTTTTATATAGTGCTCAGGTTTTGTTCAAATGAACATGAAGTCCAGTTTTCTTTAAAGCATTCTTTTGCTTGCATGGCTTGTCTACTCCTCATTTTCCTGTTTTCCTTTTTTTGTTTCCCCTGTGTGTCAATAAGCTAATGTTTATAAACAGGCCTTTTACTGATCATAGGTGGTAATGACATCTGTTTGCAACTACATATGGCTTAAACTATGCAAAATGAGGAACTGAATTTATAGTCAGCAAAAGCATGGGCAACTTTTACTCTCTGACAAATTTCTTATACTTACTGTATGAGAAGAGTTGTGGTTTTTCTAAAACAAGAGCTCAATATCCTTAATTTGTAATTTATTTGTTGAAATTGTGAGTGTATATTAGGCTTTTTGAAAAGCATCATATTCTGCATAGAAGTAAAATGGCTATGCCCATTAGTCTGTTTCTCAAAAATATGAAACTTACTAAGGTATTTGCTTGATTGACTTTAATCAACTTTGGACCACCTCATTTCTTGATTGGCATGAATTTTGAGATTTATTTACTTAACCTTTTTTTTTTACACTACTTTTTCTGATTTTTGTCAGTATACCTGACTTGTTTTACATGGGGAATACGAGTATTTGAGATGGTAGTACCAAGGGATAATTGTACCAAATTTTATCTTCTCTATTGAAATGAGTATTTGTCTTAAGAGTATGCTCAAACAGTTGCAAGCAAGTGGTGTTGTCAGGACCTTGTTAATAAGGGATAAAACAAAATTTCTAGTTAGTCTTAAGAACATGTCTTCTGGATCAAGTTTGTTGAGTGAAGACTTTACTGCTTGTCAGCTGCTTGTCATTGCTGTCAGAACACCACTGGCAATAGAGTTTCCCCTCCTCAGTGCAGTACAAGGTCAGCTCGAGCCACTTCCATTAAACTAACCAGCCCTTTTAGTTATGCAATCAATTAGGGAGGCAGTTTACATCATCCCTTCTCCAGCAATGGCACTGAGGTGCTAACCTGGATGCAGTGACCATGTGGGAATTGTATCATCTTTGGCACTGCTGTTTGAAGATGAATGTCTGTTCCCAGCCTTAAGACACCGTGGAGGAGGTTTGAGCTAAAGCGTTTCACTTTGTGATTGCCGTGAGGTGACACAAGAGGCATGTTGCTGCTGCTTACACTAAGCAAAGGAAGTTTTTCCCAGTGCTTGTAACAGAGTGGGGTGTCATCGCAGCCAGGTAATGAAAACTCGAGGAGTCAGTCATCAAGCCCTGGTAACTTGACCACTTCTGGTCATGTGCACACAAGTCTGCTGCTTGTTATCAGGGATATAACTTAGACTAGCTGCTACCAATGAAATCTGTCCTGTCTGAACAGGTTTGGTTACTAGGTCAAGTAGATCAGTGTGCAGGAGCATTGTATTGTGCCAAGGAATTGCTGCACCATGGATTGATAGCTAGGAACGGTCCTGAAATTCAACAGTTTCACACAATAAAGTACCAACCTGGCATAACACTGTGACCCAGAATCTATTTTTTCTATAAGTCTTCAGTTTGATCACAACACTTGTGTGGAGTTAAAGGATGTAACAGGTACAAGTTGTAGATTTACATTAAAAAAGTACTTTTCTGAAGCAGTTCTTAACTAACAATATGTTTATTTACAGAATATATGTTTATTTACAGAATATGCAGTTAAAGGTTTTTTGATAGACCAGTAATACTTACAACTTGAAGTTTCACCAGAAACAAGTCCAGAAGGTGCAATATTTTGTCAAGAAAGTTTGATAGCTTGTGACACACAAAATACCATCGAATTAGTAGAATAAGTTACTGCAGAAGAAACATCTGTATAAAACAACAATTTTTAAGAATGTAAATTTGGTTTTGGAAAATACGGTGGTGGTCTGAAAATGTTTACTTAATATTTTGAGATCTGGTTTTGATTATGGATTCGTGAGTCATTTATGAAAGCAGAATTATTTGCAGCTTTTACATGTTTCTGTAATATTGTTAATATGTTTCTCTAGGCAGTTTTATGTAAATGGTGTGTTATACTTCCGATTTTTTGTTACCAATATAATATACCTGAACTTTAATTTTCCAAGTATTTCAACAGCCTTTTTAAAGTGAGCTAGAGTGCTCTATTACAGTGCAAGAATCTGAAATTGAGCTTTTACAGAAAAAATTGGAAAAAGCAGGTCTTAATGTAGCAGAGCATAATTTGTACACTACAGATAACTCTGGAAAGCAACAATATAAGGACTGAAGAAAGCATGAGGTAGGGTAGTTTTATTGTCTGGTGTATTTGTGTCTAAGTCAGGCTGGTGAAGCCAAACGTTTTTGCTCAAGGGTCCAGATAATAATTTTAATATCTGTTGACGCTGCTTATAATTCTGGAAGCTTGTTTGAATAGTTCCTGTGTTATCTGCCAAAGACTTGTTAAAATAGCTGTTGGGAGTAGAAGGTTTTACCTTATTAAATACTGAATAAGGGATTCTTAATTAAATGAACTATTTGAAGGATAAATTCTTTGTAGGTTTGCTAAAATGAATATTTATCAGGTATGTTGTGGTGTTTATCAGAATGACCATCTTTCACTGTAAGGAAAATGTGAGAAATACAAGTGGTTATTATGATTTTTTAAATGAAAAAGATTTTTTCCCCAAAATCTTGATTTTTAGAGTGGGATATAGTATTTTTTCTAGGAAGAATGACAACAATGTCCTTTGAAGTTTATACTTTAAGCTTTGTATAGTGCTGGTTGCCTGTTTCATGGTGTCTCACTGTTTAATTTAGGCATTAAATAAAAATAACAGCTATAACCTGTAGTAAATGAATGACATCTGTAAATAGTTCTGTGATTTAAATGGATCTATTAAATTAGCTGAAATCATGATACTTTTCAGTGTGTTTAGACTCTTCCTCATCTATTTTTATTGTGATTATATAGAGTATGGGAGTCTTGGAAGAGATCTCCTTAACAAGGTTGCAAAGGTGAACATGATTCTGAATGGTATAAATAATATACAAGGGTAGACCATCATGTCCACTTCCTTACAAACCTTCTAGTTTATCCACATATGGTATCTCATAACATTTTCTTTGAAAAAATGTATGGCTTGTTCTTTCTTAATGTTCTGTACTGTATGCTAGTTTTGGGAAAAGACATGCTTAAGGACATTTGTTCAGGAGCATGTGGTGGCATTTCTGTGAAAATGTGCTTCAGAAAAGCCAAAATGATACACAGGCAGTGCAGAGTGAAGAATAGAAGGTGGGAAACAACCCAGCAAACACCAAGGTCAGGAAGGAGGAGAGGGAGGAGTTGGTTCACTTGCTGGAACAGGTATTTCCCTGCAGCCTGTGGAGAGGATCACTGTGAAGCAGATGTCCATACTATAGCTTGTGGAGGAGCCCAGAGCAGATGGATATTTGCTCAGGGAAGCCACAGCTTGTGGAGGGGAGTCGATGCTGGAAGAGGCTCCTCTCTTACATGAACTGTGGTTTATGAAAGACCCACTCTGCAATAGGTTTATCCTGGAGGACTCCAGCCTGTGGAGAGGCCCTGTGCTGGAACAGGAGAAAAGCGTGAGGAGGAAAGAATGGCCCAATAGGAACTGTTATGCACTGATTGTAACTTTCCGCCTGCATGGCTCGGCAGGTGGTAGAAAAATCAGGAGTGATGGAGTGAAGTTGTACCTGGGAAGCTGGGAGCTCCTTCTGGGTAGGGAAGAAGGTGTTGATTACTTTTTTTTTTCTTTAATTCTTACTACCTAGATATATTTTAAGTGGCAATACCTTAAATTGATTTTCTTCAAGTTGATTAAGCCCATGATGTTGAGTGGTAAACCCGCAAGCTTTATCGTCATGTTTTCTCCCTCTGTCCTAGTGAGGAAGGAAAGTGAGAGCAGTTGAGTGGGTGTTTGACCCTTTGCCAAGGTTAGCCCTCCACAGTGTCATTTTCTGTTTCCTCAGGGGAAAGTAAATGAGACTGCTGTGTTTGTTGTGAACTGTGTCAAAATAAAGCAATTACACTCCCTTGATTAAAACTGAATACAAATTTTAAAGCCTATTGTAGATAATCTCTTCCTGTTTTGATATGTAGATCTGAGTCATGCTCTTTCAGTAGTCAAGGTTGTTTGATATGTCCGCTTTTTCACAAGTGCACACAAGTCTCTATTAATGGGGAACTCGATGAGCTACAAATCCTTTGTATTTAGGCAACACAGTAAGTGAAATTGTGGAAATACTCTGGATTTTCTAAAATAGAAAAGGTAGTACTGCTGCAGTAATACTTTATGCTTTACCCTTTCTCCCTTTCAATGAAATACCTTCTCATTACCTTGTTCAGCCTTTTATGACAAAATTATTTCTGACAAGTTATTAGGACATGATTTGACAGAAAAAGCATGTTGGCTATTCAATCTTTGTTTTAAAAAGATGATCCTTTTGACTTTACAATGACTGTTGTGCTGCCCCTTCATTCCCCTTTATCTACATTCCCAGGATACAAAGAAGAAATAAGCATGGAGTCACTTCTGATCAGAATGACACTGCTTTGATGACTTACTGCTCTGAAAAGGTTTTGAAGGTTTTAAAAGAAGGAATAGTTGGAAAGGTGTTAAAAAGAATAGCCTGGTACAAACCAGAAACTTGGCAGTACTGTGATAAATTGGGACGTATGGCCACACGACTGCATGCTTCCAGCTATGTTTGTATATATGCAACAGCATATGTACATCTATAGCCTTGTGTTGGTTTCTTTGTGAATTGTAGAAATTCACATCCTTTGCCTACAGTCATACAGAGTAATAGAAACAACTTACTCTGTGAGAGGTGGATAAAAGCTTTGTTAAATGTGTTGTAATGTCTTTTTTCTTGATATTGTTAATTGTATACTTAGAGGCAACTGTAACCATCATAGTCCAGTCTCTGTGAAAAGTGATACAGCTGTTGTGTACGAAGACTTAAGAGTCAATTGCTCGACTTTCCTAGAGCTCTTTTTGGAGCTTAAACTTTGTAACTTTTTGAGCTTTGTATGATTTCTGTTAGCTGATTAAACTGACATTCATGTGTCTGCTGGCTAATTCAGTAGGGTTTTGGGGTTTTCTTATAGCTAGGCTTTCCCATGGTATGGTGCATGAGAGTTAGAATTGCCTTTTATTCACATACATTCTATATCATTCTTCTAAGTCTGTGGTGTCAAGATACTGAAAGGCATGTGTTAACTTGCAGTATTGGTAAAGCTCCTGTTGAAACATAGCGAATCAAGAATTTGTCATTTTTCTGCCATAAAAACCCCACCTGTATCTGCTCAGTCTTGGGTTCAGCCTCATTCATGTTTCCGTTTCTTAAACTGGTAGAAAAAATAAGATTTCTGCCCACTGTCCTCAACTCTTAAGACATTTCAAGAGGAGTTCTGACTTCCCTACTTTGGTTTGGATTTTTTTCGATTTTTTTTTTTTTTTTTTTGGTTGGTTGGTTGGGTTGGGTTTTTTGCTCGTTTGTTTATTTTATTTGGCTCTTTTTGACACTTTATTCAACACAAAACCTGCTGAATTCAAGAATGTGACTATTTGCAGCTTTGTCCCATGGTATCTTTCGTGGTGCAGACAGATAAGTGAAGGTTGTTTAGAAATCGGCATATTTTCTTTTTCTGCTTGTGTGCCTCCATTACCAGTTAATGTGTGTCCCATCTACTTACCTGCTATTTCTTTTTGTTAAATCTTCTGTCACAAAGTTTCATATCTATTGTATATTACAGACTCTGTTTATTGCTGGTTTTCTGCTATTTGGTTTAGTCTTAGGAAAAAATGTTTTAGGAACATTCGAAGAAAAATCTTCTGATCTGGATTCCTTTACTTACTTGAATGAACATTATTCACTGATAAAATTTGAGGGTTTTTTTACTGCTAAGCATGTAAAAAATTTTTGAAACATTGCATTTTGAAACATTATATAAATTTCTGTATATATTAAATACAGGTATGTCAAATTTTTTTGTAGAATTTGAGGACTGAATTCAAAATTACTTGTTTGGCAGCCACAGGAACAGTAAAGTTTACACTTGTGAAAAGGGTATTACAGATGCCACCTTTCAAACTGAGTTTTGCAGCAGCCCCAGGCAATCCAATTACAGTGTATTTTACTACACAGTCTCTTGTCTTGATAGGACTGTTTGCCTCCTTAGCAAAGATTTTGTTCAAACTACCCATGTGCAACTGTGAAGCTCAGACCCAGTGTCCTTTCTCCACAGACCTTTAGTCTGATCACTAAAAAGGTGAAAGCAATAAAATGTTCTTAATACATATCACCAATTCCATCCATTGTCATAGGGAATTATTTCTGTATCCATAAATAGTTTAAAGTTTTCTCTGTTTTTCTACATACCTTGGCTCTAGCACAGTCCTAGGTAGCTGTATATAAACTCTGTGTATATTTGTATCTCTGTACATACATATAGAAAAAAATGCTTACATACTCATTGTATCTGATCAGCTGTGACTAGATGGGCAAAACAATTAATTTTATTCTTTTCTCTATTTTTTCTTTCCTTTTCCGTGTTCCTTCTTGGCTTTTCTCTACCTATTTATTCTTAAGAGTCTGGCACTGGTTGATCCACTTCTTTTCCTTTGTTGTCCTTTTCTTTGGCAACAAGCAGAGTGCTTTGATCTTCTATTTCTGATTTCAGAGAAACTGTATATTCCAGATCTTCTCTATACAAACATAATGTTTAGCTAGAAAACAGTTCTTGAAAAATAATGATTTATAACCATACTAATAAATGGTCATATAATGATTAGGAAATGTAGAAGATAGAGGGTTTGGGGTTTTTTTTTTAAAGCTCTTCCTCTTATTCAAGAATTCCGGGACTTTGAAGATGAGTATATTTTTTTGGTATTCAGATTTTAAATATACTAAAATTCTTTCCAGATGTTATTTCTGGGTTTGTGCAGGTGAATGGGTTTGGTTTAGGGTGGGGTTTTTTTGGTCCGGTGGTTTGTTTTGGTTATTTTATTTTGGTTTGGTTTGGGGTGGTGGTGTTGTTGGTTGTTTTTTTGGTGGGCTTTTTTTGTTTTGTTTGGATTGGTTTAGGTTTTGGTTGGGGTTTATTTTGTGACGGTGTAACGATGTTTTTCTAAAAGTATTTTGCTTGGTTGTTTGTTGGGCTTTCTTGCATCTCTTTCTTACTTATCTTTCAGAAGCAAAAGAATCCTGAAACCAAATGGCAAAACCACATTGGAAATATTTACATTCATATATAAATATAAATATCAGATATTACTCTTCTCTGATACTTATGATAGATTGTTTTTCTCCTTTTTGGAAACCCATACTATTTAGAATGAAACTGTGGTATATGATGTCTTGTAAATATTTCATACTGGAAGGCAGTGGTCAAAGAAAAAAATGTCAGTTGCTAATTAAGATACTCTTCAAGATTAAATTATTTTGGTGGAATAGTGGAAGTTTTGACATATACAGTATTGAAGAAGAATATATCCTTAATTCATTTTATTGTACATCAGTTATTTCACAGTGAAAGTGGCAACAAGAATAATCACAATTAATCTAAAGTTTTTGTTTGACTTTATGTATTGGCACAATAGTATTTTACCTTATTGGCATTAAGTGTGTGTTAGTATTTCACTGTTCTTAACCAAAGTTATTCAGAAAATCTGAAAGTCTAATTTTATGAGGCCTTTCTTTCTTTGCCATAAGGACTTATGACATAGAATGAACAAGAAAGCTGCCCAGTTTAAGTGTTACTTTCACATACTCTTTCTCCAGATTGCTATATGAAGCTGTACATAATATAAACACATATTCTTGTCTCTAGTTAGTCACATTATAGTTAATGACCATATGGTCATTATGGTATAAGATCTACTGTCTGTTGTATTTATATTCCTCAAGCATATTGTTCCTTCAACTTCACAGTGTGTTAAACTATTTCAAAGGGAAAAAAATCCTTTCCCTCTTGTTTCTGGTTGTCCTATCAAGTGTAACCTTGGACCCTTATAGAGCAATTAGACCAGCCTCTATCCCCTCCTTTGTAATGAGGTTTCTTGCATTTCTGAGTCTATAACCCTTTAGTCTTCCCTAATGGGACATCATTATTCTGAAAGAAACAATGTAAATGTAAATGAATATTCTCATTAACGAGTCACAGAGAAACCTTTAGTGGTAGCGCTGTGGTAATTCTGCTTGTTATTTCTCTGGTATTCCATGCAGATTTTTTTTTTTTTTTTTATAATTCATTATTAGTATTCAAAATTACTTCTTCTTTAATTCTGCATGTCTTTCATAATCCGGTGTTCCAACTAGTTCAACCATGTCCTTGTTTTATTCTCCAGGAACCACCTGTGAAACGTTCAAGGTCTCTGTCCCCAAAGAGCTCTTTTAGAGAGTCAGAGGAGCTAAAGAAGCTTAAAATAGCTGAAAGGAAGATTCAAAACTTAGAGAAGACACTACAGCTAAAGGTGAACATTAAATAAAAATAAATAAAAAGCCTGCTAGCTGTAAGCTTGCATAGATAAAGATATACCAAAACAAACAGACATTTTAAAAATTTAAAATACACTTATTGTTATGGACTGTAAGTGTGTTTGAATCAGAGAGCATTCTCCATTAGTTTACATTTTTGCTTTACTGTGTGAATAATCCTGCAGTCCTGTGGAAGCTTAATTGAGCTGTCATCAATAAAACGTACTTGTTAAATACATTTTCAAACATTGTGTTTGAGAATATATATTCCAAGAAATTGATGTGTTTATATGAAGTAAATCAGAAAGTACAAATACTGAAAGTACAAAGAATTTTTTTTCTGTACAACAGAGCCATACTTTAAAATGCTGAAGTCAATTACTTGAGATAGTTTGACCCCTGGAAATCTTAGAAGTTATGGCTCAGTTAGTTGCTGGTCTAATAAATGCTGTTAAAAAAAAAGCAGTAACAATCCCTCTCACTCCACCTCTTCATAGAAAATCCTAATTGATCATGCTTTACAATTCCTCATTTTGTTCCTGTTTCACAGATCTTTGTAGCTGTGTTTTTGTTGGTTTGATATTTTGCTACATAAATACAGTACCTTTTGAACAAACTATTGGTTTAAAATTGCACCTCTGAATGCAGAACCCAAACCCTGAGTCGTATTTTCTCAGACATGTAAAATTCATCCTCTCCTCCCTCTCTTCTGTCTCCTTCTCTTTTTTTGTTGCTTATCTTTGTTCAGTTATGGAATTTGGAAGGTATTTTCAAGTATGTATAGCCTAAAGGAGAACTGGTTATACTGAACAAGCTGTGATAAATGTTAGGTAAGTGAAAAAATTTGGGAGCTCTACCAACCATAGTGATAAGTCAATTTTAGAAAAATTCAAAATGGGAATTACATTTTAGCACAAATGCCACAGTTCATCTCTCTGTGTATTTGGGAGAATTTAATGCATCATCTTAACACATGTAGAGTATATGAACAGGAAGGGTTATTTAGGCTTCAAATTCAATCTTCCAGGTTGTCTTGTTCCTGGAGACAGAAAATTAATTTTTTTTTTGTTTTTTCTCTCTGTTGAGAAATCTAAGGCATGACGCACCAGCTAAACCTGAGAACTGGCCTTTGGGAGGCCTCCTGTTCATTACTCTTACTTGGCCTGCCTCACACTGGTGCTGCAGATTATTCTGGAACTGTGGGCTGCATCTGTTCTGCCCTTGGAGGCAAAACTCACACGTCAGTGTGTATGGTTTTTACCTTAAATGATAGAGAGCTCCACTTTTCTTCTGGTAAGTGGAGTGAAGGAAATAGATGCAGAAGAGAAAGAACTCTCTGCATAACCTCATATAATAATTTTTATCATTCACCATACTGCCTTTAATTATCTTCTGTTTAATCTTACAGTATAATTTAGAAATCTGTGCAGCTTTGTGATGTTACAGATGTGGGATCTCTATCACAGACATCCATGATGTCTTAAAGGGCTAAGTCTCCCCTTGAAAGTGAACACATGAAATTCTTGCATTTTCTCTTGAAATTTCATCTACTTGGCTTCTTTTGCAGAATGCTTCAATGGGTTGAAAAGAAGCTGTAGAGACACAGGTCAACATAATAAGTTGTGGCACTACATTCATATTTCAATGAGGCTACTGACAGTATGACAGTGAACTAGGCTGTCATAAAGCTAATGTCAGGATATTTCTGTTGCTGTTCTGTGATTTCTTAATACTAGCCTTCTTTCAAGCATTGTTTCCAACAAAGAAAAATGGATTTGATCCACATTTTCAAAACTGGTCCTTGCATTATTGCCTCTTCAAAATGTTGTCTATATGATTATTTGAAATGTTCTTGCTCAGAGAAATGGTTGCTCTATCAATACACACACTGATGATCATGTCTGGAACATGAAATTGTGACTTTATATATTAGTCCTTTAGAAAAATTGGTAACAATTAAAAAAAAAAAAGAACAAACCCCAGCTCTCTTTATGGGGTTTTCATGAACAAGGATGCCCCAGTCAGTATTGCAAAGGAGCAGTAAAGGTCAAGGTCCCATTCACTGGTTTTCCAGTTCTCTCAGCTGACTCATTTCTGAACAAGAAAAGCTGGCTCTTACTATCTTTGTTGCTAATATGAGTGGGGTGATGATAAAAATTCAGAGTTTTTATACAGAATTGGCTTTGTTTCTGGACATACTAAAAAGTAGCACAGCATGCCTGATTGCACCCTTATTTACAAAAGACAACATCAAAATAAATAAGAGTATTTTTTGTGTTTTAAATAAATTATCTAGGTGCTACTTAGAATGGTCCAAATCATAAGTACTTTAATCTGCTGTTAGTCTTTAAGAAGTGGGTAAGAGTTTGGTTGTTGAGAGGTAGGTATTTGATGCAAATTAAGAATATGTTCATCTTCTCCTGTATTGCTCATAGAGCTGTGATCACTGTAGCCTAGAGGAGATAATCCTGGCTTTAACTAGAGAGGTCTCAAAACCAAGAGGACCTCTTCCCTTTGAGTTTTCTCATCCTTTTTAGGTTCTAAAATTTTTTTGGGGTAATTAATAAATGTATTGTAGGATATGTACATCAGTCTTTAGGGCTACCTTAATACTTGTTTGTGTGAGCAAGACCACACTCACATTTACCTCAGATTTCATATATAGTCCTGTTCCATGTATAGTGTTCAAATGCTGAAAATAGGTGAATATTGCAGCTTATCCACATTACTGTTTGTGGAAAAAACATTTTTTGCGATGATTGGATGCCTCAGTTCTTGTAAGCCTAAGAATAGTAGTCAAATAATTGAATTAGTGTAATTTTTAAAATTTTGTTTTTACTATAACAGAAGGTAAATTTCAATAAAAATTTGAATTAGTGATTAGAATCTTTTGACTTGTCTGAGCAGCCTGCAAAAAAAGAAAAAAAAAAAGCCTTTTTTCATAGGCCATTGTATTTTTCCTCCTGCAGATTGGACTTTGTGTTACTGTTTTTCATTATTGCATAGGAAGTACTATAGATGACAGTGGACAGCTGGAGAATGATCTGGAGATGCAGCACTTCTGGAGACGGTTGTTCTGTCCCATTTCTGTAAATATATACAAAACTGTGTATAAGACAATTCAGTTATTAAATATAACATAATTCAATCAGACAGAGACGGATCTAACAGATTATGGAAATTTCAGTGTATATTTAAAGTCCTGAAGTGCTTAATTCAATAGAGAGAGTGATTAGGGCAGTTAATTGTCTAATTTCTATTTCTGCAAGAGCAGAGCAAGTGATAAGGGAAGGCAATAACTGTAACAGAATGGATAATAGAACAGGTAAGCAATAATGAAAAATGTAGATTCATAAATAGGAAAGGCCAAATTCTACAGCTGGTTGCATCTCTGAAAGGGCATTGACACTAATAAGCTTCTGAGGATTTATGTTGAAGACATTATTTTGCAGTACCCTGCCAGACTTGACCAGTTTTTGCCAGCAATATCAACCATTCTCAGAACAGTTGTTTCATGAACTTCTCTTGAAAACACAATGTCTGTAGTTGGATTCTTATGAAAATTTTCTCTTGTAGTGTCAAGCAAAGCTTGGTAATAGTCTCTGTGTTCTTAGTCTAAGATTTATATTGCTATTTATGTGACTGTTTTTAATATCATTGTGGTATTTGCATGAATCACTTAAGAACAGTCAAAAGTACTTTTTAAACAATTCAAAATTTATAAACATATTTGGTTTGGAGGTTGTTTCAGAAAAAAAACCTACCACCACTACTTTGGGAGAGCTTTTAATGGTAAGGTCACTTTGGACCTGATTCTGTTCCTAAATATTCTCTTTGTGTTTCCTGAGTCACTTCCAGAAGATTTCTGGAATTTCGTATATAGTACCATTTGAAACTTTAGCTGGTATCTTTCAACTTTGTGCATCATGAAAGCTGGGCTACGTTTGGTAAGCCAAGTTTAGTATAGGTACTTCGTAGTTAGCAGTACTCTGGAAATCCTTGCCGTGTTTTCATAGTGGGATTCAATTTTTATTGTTTGCAGGTCTGACTGTTGGTCTGTCTAATTTATTGACTAATGCTGAAAAGCCCTCCTTGCATATAAGCAGTAAATACTTGCAAATATAGTTTTGTGATTTATTTAGTTCCGTAGTTGCTCTACAAGCAGAGCTCCCATTGAACTGAGAATGAAGCTGTGATTGCAAATTCTGCTACAGCAGAATTCTTTGCTGGTGAATTCTTTACTAGTGTATGCCAGAGTCTGACTTGCTTTATACTGTGAAATGCTTCTTCTTAGTGTTAATTTTTTTTTCCAGAGCACTGTATTGTCATTTAGGAAATTAAGCTTACATGATGTTATCCTGTAAAATAAATCGATGTGTATTTTCCTTTTTGTTCTGTACATATTTTTTTTTGGTATGGTTTTGATTATATAAAAGCTATTGTAAAAATTGTTTTTATTTCTTGTTTGCTGCATTACTAGAGGACAAAGTCTGGGTGTTGCAGGTGTATATATACTTACATAAACAACTTAATATGTGAAGAAATCCTGAAGCCATTTAAATTTAGATTTTTTTCATGTGGCCAGTATTTCCCTTGAAAATACATAGATCAGTTTTCCATTGGGAAAAAAAAGAGTAGTTTGAGTGAAAAAACAGTACCAACAATCCTTTTTCAGTCTATGTGTTTTTAAGTGTATTAGGCCAATGCGTTTGCCAGATGAAAGCCGACATTTTGCTAGTAATTTTTTTAAACTTTCAGCAGCACGAAAATAATATTTAAGTGAATTGCCAAATCAGCAAAATTTTCTGAAGTAGTAATAAAAAAACTTTGACCTCAAGGACCGTGATTTGTGATCTTTCTGGTTAGATTTCTGAGTCTCATAGTAGTTGTTAAAAGAGAACTTTTGTTTCATGGGATCTGTGTAACAGTCTCTTACATTTTGTCCAACTCTGATTTTGTTTTTCTGGTTTCATATAGTCTCGAGAATCTTATGAGCTAAGAGCAGCCTATGGAAAACACGAAGAGAGGCTGCAGATGTTACAGACCAACTATAGAGCACTAAAAGAGCAATTAAAGCAATGGGAAGAGGGCCATTGCACGTAAGTTACATAGCTCATCAAAAACATTTTCCTTTCACAAAAAAATCTGAATATAAGTATTACATAGTTATTCAAAAGAGAGTTTGATTTGAAGGAAGAAGCTACTATGTGGTGATCAAGCCTATCCTTTGTTAAAGCAGAATACGTGGCTTACCCCGTATGAGAAAAATTATAGTTGAAACCAAGAGGAAATATATTGAGCTGACACCTTGACTTATTTTATTTAGTATCTCATTGTGAGCCTGAGTACTGGACAAAGGTCTGCTAGGACTGCTTACTTGTGTTTGTCTAATTCTTCACTCAATTATTATGTTGACTCTGTGTGTTTTTAATTTTCTGTAACACAACAGTTGCTCATTATGTTTCAAATAGTTCTCAAAAATAGTTATATTTATTAAAATATAGAAATAATACCCTCTCTAACATTTAGTGATTCAAATATTAACTGAAGCTAAAATCTCGTTCCTTATAGGAGAAAATAATACCTGCATGAAAGCAGGGTGTTTTCATCTGTTAAAGTATTTAAAAATTAATTATTTTTGATAATTTTACAAAAAAAATCAGTAATATATCTTTATTAATGGAAAGAGGAAAGACTTCACCACATAAAATTTGCATAATGAACGTTCTGTATATCATTGTCCCTTAGGTTCTATACAGAACAGTGAAAATTTTATGCAGAAATTCTTCTTGTTTTTTAAGTCCTTAGCAGACAGAATTTTGGTAAACAGATGCAATTGGAGGGATGAAAACATTTCTTATTAGTTCAGTTATCAGACATTGCTGTTTTTCAGGACCAGTTTCAAGAAAGTAATTTCCTTGTGGCTTTAGCAGGGCTTTAGCATGCACCTACAGCTCAGTAAACACGTGTTTTACTAAAAATAATTATTTGTGCAGTTAGAACAATACTGACTAATCTTGACACTAACTTTATAACTCTCGCTAAACAAAAAGAGAGTCACAGAAAATGCTGCAAAACTGGTAGCTGTTGAGAGTTCGGAGTGACATAAAGCATCCTACTGTGAATGATAAACTGTTCCTCATATATAAGTAATGCTATGGCCTATCTTAGTAGATTTGCATTGCTTTGAAATACTAGCATTTACTTAGGAGTGGTTTGTCTTGAAAAAAGGAAAAAGAAAGTGTGTATGAAAACAATGGTGAAGTACAGAATTGCTACAGGCATTGGTGGTAGCACAGGAGCATTTTTTAAAATACAAGCATAATGAAAAATAGATTTGGTTAAATTATAATAAAAAGGTTTTGTTTATTTAGGAAAAATACAGATTTTTCTTTTCCTTCTAGATCACTGTTTTAATTTTAGTGCAATCTTGAAGTGACTAAGGATGATAATTGCTATATTCAATGAATGGCGTTCATATCCACTGAGGCGCCAAGGCTAAAATGATTAAAAATTGAACTAGATAAAGACAGTAAAATCTTAAACTTATATGCAGTGAAGCACTGGGTGTTCGGATTCTTATAGTTGAAGAAAAAAATGAAAAAGAAAAGGGAAAGAGAGACAAAGGTGACTTCTGTTTCAGTTTAAAGTAAATGAGACCAGCTTGTGTCATAATAGGAATGTATTTGGGAAAAGCAGATATTGGGGAAAATAAAATGCTCAGACTTCACTTAGTCATCTGATTTTTTTCATCACTATTTAAGATGAACTGAAAATTACAGGGTTTTGATAATTTTTGTTATCAGAATAGAATTGTATGAAGCCACACTAAAGGAGGTTCGGTTTTCATTTTTAATATGCCTAAACAAAGGAAAGTAGACAAGACACAAATAAAAGCAGTCTGTAACAATAAGACTCTGTTATTCCGGTATCTCAGAAAGCTATATAGTGCTGCTGTAATGTAAATCATGCATTAAGAACTCAGTATCAGGTGCTTATGTGGCATTTCTGATCCTCTGTAAGTGATAGAGGACCCTATTCTCCTTATTCTTCATAGATTAGTATCTGTTATTGAGATGGCAGCTGATGGGACCTAATCCACCTGTCAGTGTACATACAACTTGCACTGATGTACGTGACTGCAAAGATGATGGGGGCCTTAGGAGGTTTCCACATTGTCTAAGAGTTTATTTCTATGCCCAGTAGGAATTTAGATTGCAGTTTTAAATTATTTTATAAAGGATTTTTAATACCATTTTTATATTTGGCATTATTAAAATACCTAAAAATATTTTAATGACAGAAAAACTGTTGACTATTTTAATTTTATTTTTCTGTGCTTCAGAAGTCAGTATGCTTTTTCTTGTCTGTAGATAGTTAATTCTTTTATAAAACTGTAGAACAACAGTTTATTGTAGAGCGGGCATTAGTTGCAACTTCCAGATTGTCTTGCTGGAGCTTTAGGGGAGCTGATGGCTCTCCCTTTATTTTCAAGAGATTATGTAAAGATTTTAACTTCTTCTTTCTCATACCAGTATTTGAAGTAATGTTTTCAGAATGTGGGTGACACTATTCTGCCACATGTCACTTGGGAGGCATGTGTCATACTGGCACATGTCTGAAACTATGTAATTGAACTTCTCTTTATTACCACAGTTAAGGTTTCATGCCTCAGAACATATACTTTATACAAAATTTAGATTCATTGGACGCTGTACTTGAAAATTTGTATTTTCTGAAAGCAAGGGTGCTTTTATTCTGGTTCTCCAAAAACACTTAGATATTTGAAAACAAACAACCTGGTTTTATTCATAAACAGGCTTAAAAACAGTAAAAGCAGATACCAGTATACAGGCGCCTGTCAGCTTTGTCTAGAGGATCCTGGTGTGGTGTGGAATGAACTGGATGTTTTCAAAAGGGAGCACAAAAAGCTGTAGATTGAGAAGTGAGTTTGTTTCTGAAATGGTGTTTAAGTAAAGAAGCACACTGGGTTTTTTCTGAAGTGCTTTACAGGCCATACAAGAGGAATTCCTTGCAAAATTCCATTATAAAAATATCTACCAAAAGTAGGAAAGGAAAACATCAGCTCTTTTTTTTTTTTTCTCCTTCTCTCTCCCCCTTAAATCAGTGACAAGTTACAAGTTTGCTAGCACTAACAGAAACTGTATTCCATGATCTAGGGATTGTGTTAATTAATGTGGCTCTCATCTGTTGGAGGTGTCGCTCTTCATTAGCCTGTATTTTACACACTGCCGTGCTTCATTTTTGGAATGAGGTGGTGAGGGGATAACCTAGCCAGCCATCCTTGTTTGATCTCTGTGATACATACGCAATGCAGAATGCCTCAGCTCTCTTGGTTCCCTGCCCTGTCCTGCTAATCCCAGCTGAGCTCATTATGGTGTAGCCTTGCTGCTACTCCTGGAGCCAGAGCTGTCCAAGCTAATTACTGGTAGCAGCAGAGCTGCCTGTTAAGGGTCTGGTGTGGATCTGCTAACATGGTCCTTGGTAGTGACCTGCAAAAAGCACGAGGGAGTTGCTCTCTTTCTTGCTGTGCACAGCCTGTCCTTTGGGTTTAGTGCTGATCCCTTCACACAGCTCTTTCAGCTGTAGTAAGTGTAAAACTTGGTGAAGGAAACTCTTACTTTAGAAAACATACAGTTTGCTGCTTTGATCTCATAATTCATAGGCTATTACACTCAGCCAGGCAAAGTAAAAAAATGTCCTTTTATACTAGACAAAAGGAAGTTAGTATGGTATAATTAGCCCTTTGCTGTAATTTAACACTTTCTGTAAGTCACGATGATTTTTTTGTTTTAATTTAAGAATCAAGACATCATAGAAAGTTTTATTCAGACTTTGTTTTTGTCAGCATTAAAGAAAATGTGTTTTCCCAATGGGTCACAATGTAAACCCATTTTGTGGTGATACCATGAAGGCTGCTATCAGAGAATTTCAACAGCAGCAAATTGTTTTGTTCTATGTAAGGCCTTGTGTTGACCATAAGCTCCCTTGGTGTATTATAGGCAATATTGCCGGTAGCTGTGTTACGTGGGGTATTCTTACATCTTCCAGTTGAAATTGTGTGCCTGTTCTTGTCACTTTGTTGTCATATCTTTGTTTGCTGTTTTGAAGCTATAACAACAAATTATCACATGTAATTATTTTGTGGGTTTTCATTTTTTTTTTTTTTATCTAGGAAAGAACACTTTCTTGCCATATATGTAATTGCATACATGTAATTCTCATTCCGTCACTAATGAACACATACACCACAGGCAATAGTAACTCAAGAGCAATAACGTAAGCCTCTTTATTCACACAAAGCCATGCAAGAGAGATTGCTTATGTGTTGTGCACACCCTGAAGTTTGGTACAGTTGAACTGCTTTTCCAGAGTTCCTGTGCAGTCACATTTAGGGGAACACCTGTATGTCTGGTATGTTGCAGATCATTGACCTTGACTAGACTGTGCTGAGGTGGCATGAGCAAACAGTTGAGCTCTTCAAAATACAGTATTTATAAGACAAAAAGGGGTTCATAAAATTCCGCATAGTAAGTACTTAGTAAGAAGCCATTGCAGCATTGTGTTCATTAAGGTGAACTCCTTGTGTGGGTTTTGGTGCTGTTTGGCTCCTTATGGGCAATGTCACTTTATGTTAGTTGAAGTAAGGAAGAAATGAATGCATAACTGTGGGGTTTATATCTGTATTTCTCTAATAATGACAGTTTTTAATTTGTTGAAGGAAATCACTATTTCAGGATTTCAGCTCATTTTCTTAAGAAATTTAATACTAAATTTATTGTACTTTTTAGATCTGTGGATAGAGCTTCTTTATATTGCATGTATTGTTTTTAAATTCTGTGGATAAAGGATATGATCTATGGAGTTGGACTAGTTACTTATATGTGTAGTTTTACAAGCAGTGTAAGTAAATCAGGTTAGCCCATAGTTTTTGTAAATGCACTTAATTTGATATACCCTACTGGTAGTTATCTTGAGTTGACGTAGAACATACATAAACCAAAACCAGTGCACCATTGCTTAAAGAAGAGTGTCTGTGTAGGGATTTTATTTTGTTTTAAGTAGTTTTAACTATAATATGTGCAATTTCTCTCTCTGAGTAGGCCAAAGAGTGAGTGTTACAAAGATAGGATTATTTGTTGTTGCTTGTTCGTGTATTTAATCTGTAAGAAAGATTTCCTCTCCCATCTTCTTTGGGGAGATCAATAATGTAAAATGGTTTTGATGTGCACATACACTAATCATGTTTTTAGCCCTCCACTGGACCCACTCCAGGGACTCCTTATCTCTCTGGTCCTGAGGAGCCCAGAACTGGACACAGCACTCCAGCTGTGCCTCACCAGGGCTGAGCAGAGGGGCAGGATCACCCCCCTTGACCTGCTGGCATTGCTCTTTGTAATGCACCACCAGGACACACTGCTGGCTCATGGACGTCTTGTTGACCAGAAGGACCCCCCAGGTCCCACACTATAGAACTGCTTTGCTGCACATCCAGTTGTTCTGCTACTTGATTGCAAGCTGGCTAATTTAAACTACTTCGGTATTTCCGTATCAAAGGCTAGTTAGCTGGACCACAGGGATAGCCTGTCCCTTTGACCTTTGTGTACAGACTTTGGAAACATATAGATGGCTGTATATAAACTGTTGTGGAATCTTTACAATTTTACATCTTTCATTCTCAATTATTTGTAAGCGACTGTGTAATAGATACGAGCAACACTCAATTATTTGTCGTAGAGCATTCTTCAACGTTAGACATGATGACATAAGTTATCATTTTCACAGCTAGCTGGAAATTTGTCTGTATGAGTGCTGCATAGTTGTGCATGTCATCCATTATAGGAAGTGTGTTCTGGGTCTTTAAAACATATGGAATCACTACAAGCTCAGTCGTATCCTTCCTCTTCTATGGCAGCTATTTAATAAATTATTCTGATAAGATTTCCTTTTTTAGGAAATGGAGACCTCATAGTTTCTGCTTTCCTTGTTCCTGTAGAGTCAAAGCAACTGTTGTGTATCTGGTGTAGTGGTATGTGACCAACTAGTTGACAGGAGCCTATCTTAGTACCAGCAACACCACGTGATGCCTCTTGTCTTCTCTGACTACCAGAATGGGTATGGTGGAGCAAAGCTAAATTAAGTGTGCTGGAATGCTAGCAGTAAGAAACACAAACGTAGCCTTTATTAGTTCCTCTGCTTCTTGAATGTGTCATCCCCCCATACATTTTTTAACTGGAGAACTTGCTGAAAAATGCAGTTTTGATAATTTTGACAGTCTCAGGCAATAGGAAATACCTGGTCATCAAAGACTTTTATTTTTAAACCTCCATGGTTTTGTGCAACATCCAAATACCACAGTATTTTTTTTTTTCACACATTAGGTACATCATGTACCAGATTAATTTGAAACAAAGTGCATTTGTGCTACATCAGTGTTAGAAAGTGTCACCTACAGCATATAGCCCTTCTGACGTACGTGTTTTCTCTTTAAAGTCATCTTTCTGGTTCTCAGTTTCAGGAATGCTGGGACATAGCAGACATCTTACTGCAAATTACTCAAATCTAATAGGTCAGGGCTTTTGTTCACTTTTTTCTGCAATTAGTAAGTCTGTAGTTAATATGATGACGTGTATGTGTTTGTTTAGGTTTTGGATAGAAAAAAAAATCTGAAATACCACCTTTCATTCTACTTAAAGAAATTGCAGCCTAAGTTCTGCAGCTAGTGTTGTGACTCTTCTGAGTGTTTTGACAAAGTCCATGCTTACTGACTGAACTGAACATTGCTCAGTGAAAATCACAGGCTCAAGTGTGAGAATGGGAAATAGTGCACTGCAAATAAATTAAAATGTAAGATATCAGCAGCATTTGTTGTACTGCAGAGTATAGTTGCTAAAAGATGTTGCTAAAGGACCAAAGTCAGAACTGTATATGCCACATGAACTCATGGAGGGGCTTTTACATAATGAAGAAAATGGCCCTTTTTGTGAAGAGAATTAGTTCTTTTTTTCTAGCAAGCTTCCAGCTTTATTTTCAAAAGGCACTGCGTCAACTAACTGTTTTCCAGTGAGAGGGCTCTGTCAGGGATGATGAGATTAATGCTTTTCAATTGTTAACCTTGTCTCTAGAACATTTCTTACCTGTGTCCCCCAGATCTTGTAATTTCCTGCATCCTAGCTAACAGACAAATTTGAGGACTTAGTGTGTTCTTCTGTATCAGATGTGTTTTTGTTTTTCCTTTGTTCTTTCATATTTGATCAGACTTTTCTTGTCTGCAGAGATTTATACTTCAGTGCCTTCTCATATATGATGGAATCATGTCATATTGAAAACATGAGTCATGCTGCTTAACATTTTTTTTTCATGATACAGAAGCAGGGAAAGGCAAAATTAAAGTTGCATTAGTCATAAAATTTGGGCATTATCAGGGACAAAAACAGCAGAGAGATGGTGAAGAAAGGTAAGGACTTTCTGTTAGCTTCCCCTTTGTATTGCTTGCACAGTACTATTGCTTGCCTTGCTGTTGGATCAGAGTGATTTCTGTAGGTTTTTTTTGTTTAGAAATGAATTGTTGTACTGTTGGTAAGCACACTCCCTGCAAAACAATTGTCTTTTTCTTATCTCCCTATCTGGCCTAGACAAAAGGTCTTCAGAATTTAGATGGAAATGTCTTATTTACTAGCCTACAGATATGTATGCATGTATAAAAACAAGTACTAAGTGTGTCATATTAAATTGTGCCAATTGTTCATAGAAGAGGCCTATGAACCTACAGTCTATAACACCAAAGCACACTAACTGCTAGTAACATGCCAGACTGCTATATTAAGAGAATAAGGAGCGAGTAATGAAAGTAAGGTTCTCTACAGTACCTTCTGTGAAGTTTTGGGAATTCTGGTAGAAGTAGCAGTACTTGGTATATTCTGGCAAGATGAATTTAACATACACTGCTAATTTTCCACTTTCCTTTACATAGTACTGATTTTGGAAGGGAAATCACAAATTTCATGATTCCATGTATCTCAGCTTTGATAATACCATATGGAACTTCAACAACTGAATTTTGAAAAAAAATGTAGAGACATTTATTTCAGAGAGTGCAAATAATACTTTACAATGAAAGTTATTAAACATTGTTTATGTACTCTTGCTTTATCTCTTTAACTCTTCCCTAAGTGTGTACTGTTTTGTAATTCAAAAAGTCAGATGTTATGCTAAGTGGACCTTTATTGTGGCCCAGCATGATCTTTGTGATAAACTACTTAGCTCTTTTGTTGCATGAGGCAGAATATGCCTATACATGCAAAAGTTAAACCTATTTTAATGCTTTTGGATATTTTTCTAATTTTTAAAGGATTCAGAATACATTTTCTAAGAATTGTTGTTGTATTTGCTTTTATCAAACACAATCACGTGAGAATAAATGTGGAATCATCAAAATTTTCCTAAAGCTCAAATATATCAGTGGAAGAAATAAATTAAGAAATTAATTTTTATCCTTACTTTGCATTATTGGAAACCAGCTCCATACTAACAGCAGACTGTAGGCATGAAACGTTAGTGTGTTGTCATCTGAGGTTTTTAAAGGTTAGAAGGACTGATACAACAACAAAATTATCTTGATATTCGTATGATGGAGGATGTATCCTCATGCTGTGAGCTTCTCTGAGTTATGTTGACAACAGGGGTACCACAGCCTTGGCCCTTGAGGTTGAATCTGTTGTGAACTAACTACAGGTAAAAACCCTGTTTATGAGGCTGTTTTGATGGTCTTATTTTAGAGGAATGAAAAACTGCAAATTTAAATAAACATAATTCACCCAATGTAACGTATATTTTCATTAAACACTTCTTGCTAAATAAGCTGGATTTTGTGCTGCAGTGGAACAAATAAAAGATTACTGAATGGTAGATAAAATGTTAGGCATGGGTTTCTGCCATCCTTTTGCAAACTAAAGGTTATGCTGCATGTTGAAACTATCTTAGTCACAGTGCTTCTTTGGCTTTGGAGTGACTGTTAATTTGCAATATATCTCAAAAGTCACTCTTGACAACTATGACACTATTCACTTTCTTGTTATGTGAACAGACACTGGACTGTTGAGGGGGGGAGTTGCTTTTATCCTTTTTTTGCTCCTGAATGTGGGTTGTAAATCAGAGAGACTTTACTTAGCACCAACAGCTATCTCTTTCTGCAATTTTCATCCATCCTACATGTGACTGAATTGGGAAACAAGAATGATAAAGACATATTTCTGGGAAGTGAATGCACAAGTAAGATAGATAGCTCAAAGACTCTATGTAGTCAAATACTTCATTTCCTTGGTTAATTACAACTGTACATTTCTTAGTGTAAACTATAAGTTTACGATTTTTTTCCTCTACAGGAATTCCAGTAAATCATTCTGGGAGGTGTGAATGATCACAAAATGGGCATAATGCTAGTCCTTTTTGCTTTACTCTTACCTCGGCAGCGTTATCCCCAGACGTATGTAATGCTTTTTGCTCTCTCGCACAGTCTATATCAAACACCCGCTCCCAGGTTTGCTCTCAGTTCCCAAGGCTGTCAGTTGACACATAAATATACAGACCTATAAAAAGAGCATATTTTGCCCTTACTGCAGGCAAATGTACTTGAATCATAATGCTGTAGGAGCGAAGTGACAAATTATTGTCTGAGTAGTATTTCACCTGTAAAAGTTGGATAAAGTTTCTGTCTGGCTTGGTTCCCTGACTCAAAATAACTTTGGAGTAGTAGAAAATTAAAATGAATGTTAGCATTATGACATACAAGACCATTTATGACAGCCTCCTCCTATATTTTCTGAATGGGCTTTTTACAGAAGTATATGTAATGTGCATGTGTGTTCTCCTCTAGTTTTCCAGAGCAGAATTTTTACCCTTTTGAAGACTAAAGAACAGAAAGTGCAATTCAGCTTTGCCTACCTAGATGTTTCTATGTTGACGTGCTGTTTTTCTTCTCAAGCATCTTTCTTTTCTAAGGGGAAGAAAACAGAGCTGCTTCTGCTGTGCTTTTTCTGTTTTCCTTGCAAGGATTATTAGGCTATTTATTTTGCATAGGAAAAGAATTCTTTGACACTTTGAATTCTTTGACCCGGTGTCTTTAAAATTTACTTGTTTTGGTACTGTAATTAGCAATGCTGCTGTCCATTTTTAAGGACTGTGATAAAGAACATGTGAAGCTTGTTTAGCAGTCTTTTTCTGTCTGATTTTCTTCTTAATTTGGCTTTCCTGTCTTTAACAGTCTTCCATGACTCTGGAGGAAAACATTTGAAAAGTGAATAGTTAACCTCATGGACTCAGAGGAAGGTTTCCCTGACTGCAGCATCTCCTGGACTAGCTCACTGATATCTGTCCATACCAGCAACAATATGCATTAGGAGATTGTGGTTGGTTGTGCTTATTTCTCCAAAGAGTCATCCTGCTGCAGTCTTTACAACATGTAATCCTTGGGAAGGAGTCGGTTTCCTCAGTGGGTTATTCCATCTTATGTATTCAGCTCTATTAGAAATTAGATTCTCTGCATGGTTTTATTTTCCAGATAAAATTCCCTGGGACAAATGGGAAAAATGTCTTATTGTTTGTTTGGATGTTTATTTTAGACTGCCATGAGCCTGCTCTCTTAATTCCTTTTATCTGCATGCAGGGGAGTGTAGAAGTCTCCTGCTTGTCTTACCTGTGAATGCTGAAAGCTGCTGATGAGCGATGGCTGACTTACGGGATGTGCATTACTCAGGAGGCAGTTGTTTGCTGGAGGACTAACTAGAGTCTTCTGGCAATGGGTTAACCCGGGGTCAGCAACTCTGGAGGGAAGGAGCCCTTTAAACTCGTAAGTGCAGAGAGAAAGTTTATGCTGTAGTTCAGGCTGTCTTTCTAAATTACCTTTTCTTTAATGCATTGAGACCTCAGTGCGCATGTGTGTATGTACCTTAGCTTTGGAGCTGTGTGAGGGCTCCTGATGGTATCTTTAGAACTGCTGACAATTAAAAATGATGAGTACTAGGATTTTTTGTTCTAGCAAGAAGGTATATTTTGCAGAAGCCCTGCTTATATGCAGATGGTGGGAGCATTTCTCCTATTCTGGTAACTTGATAAGTAAGCAACTGTTACAACGAATTTCTTGCTGATGCCTAGCTATAATCTAAAAGAAATTGGAAGTAATTCTTTTAGCATAACTGATTCTACAGCACAGTTTCTCATATGCTACCTCTTCCTATATTCCAAATGAGTGAATATTAAAAAATAACTAAAAAATGGAGTAGCAATCAAAAGTATTGTATTGCAATAAAGAGAGTCCAGAATATTGTATGATACTGAAAACAGCAGATTTTGTAATTGTGGGTAAAGATCAGTACCTTGAAAAATGCATGCAATACCACCATAAACTATTATCTGCATAGATTTGATCTCTCTTGATTTCTGAACATCCTTGTTTTCATGTCTGCCAAGTGACACTGTGGCAATCATAGTTGGAGGATAGCAATGAAGCATTCGTACATAAAACAGAATGCTGCACACTTCCCGCTCTTGCTGGTGCATTTTCCATATGTGTTACAAGTAAAAAGAATAACTTTTTCGTGAAGTTATTTGTAATAAACAAAAGACTTTGAGTTTGTTCTTAGGATGTAAAACCACATGATTAGAATTCTAAGCCGCCATATTAGAAGATCCTGATAGTCTTCTAGGAAATGCTGGTAGATTCCTGCTAATTTAGGGTGCTGATTCCTCTTAAATCAAGGACTTAATTTCTCTTCCTTGGAGTTGCAAGTTCTTCTCTGACAACCTATTCTAGAGCATCTAGGACTGCTGCTGCCCTGTTTCTTGTCAACAAAGCAATCTTTAAAAATACTTTCAAGTAGATTACATTGTCAGAATGTCAGCTTGTTTTGGAAGCAGATAAGAAAATGCTTATTGTTGGAAAAGACTTACTGAAGAAATAGAGTAAAATCTACCAGGTATACTTACAAGCAGCATAACCTCTTTTTTCAGTACACTCAAGGCCATTTAGCAGCTTCAGACGTGCATAAAGCTGAAAAGCAGTACACTAGTTTCTAGGTTTTGTATGGCTTTAAGTCACTTTTCTCCCATCTGATGGGCTATCATTTAAGCTTGGCAATGCTGCTAGAAAGTACATGTGAGTATAAATAAGAGCAAGACATTTTTTCTGGAAGAAGTCATAAATTCTGGACTTTTTTCAGTCTGCTAGTTTTTATTACTCTTTCAACTACACTGCAAAACCAGTCTTTTTTTTTT
>VZRO01001681.1:133551-148551 GCA_013397915.1 Daphoenositta chrysoptera
TTTTTGTATCTTTAAAAGCTGAAAAGTCTGTGTGGGAGCTGAATAGTTATTTCAAAGACCATTTTCAGTTTGTCTAGTAGACAGACATAGGATTAGTGTAGTCCTAAAATTAGAAATAGCAGTCATGTATGTCACTCGTAGTTATGTAACCTTCATTATTGGCAAATTTGGTATGTTGTTACTGTAAATTTTCAGGATATATTTTCAGTTGTACAGTCTTCTTTAGGACTCTCTAAACCTTGAATATAACTAATCAGGACTGTAAAGACTCCCACAGTGCAATCAGAAAAGAATTGTTTGACATGGTTTGAAAATGTTTTGTATCTTTTCGGTTTAAAAAAAAAAACCCATTGTGATCAAAATAAACCTATGAAAAAAGTGCATCTAGATAAAGGCCAAGTGGTAATTGCAATTTCAACATTGCAAACTTTTAGAAGTGGCTCACTGTGTTAGCATTACCATTGCAGATTCGAGTTTAGACTTAAAGAAACCTTATAAAAGTTTAACTCACTGATTACTTATTTTCTTTTGTTCTGAATTGCTGGTATGTATTCCTAGTAATGAATCTTCTTTGCCTGACGTTATTTATGTATGCATTATTTGTGTAAATTTACTGAGTCAATTCTGAACAGTTTTGTATTACTTTCAAAACCCATTCAAATTTAGTTGGGTTTTATTTCAATTTTTTCCATCAATTTATTAATGGATAAGAGCTTATTTACAGAATTCTGGCTTTTCAACACCCTGCAAGGTTTCACCTACTCCCCATATCAATAAAAAAGATTGTGTAATTTGTCAAAATAGTTCACAGTATTTGATAAACACTTGTGCAAAGTTTGTATCTGGTATCTCTCTATTATTTTAAATTATGTCCCAGGAACTTCCATTTTTAAAAGTTGAATTAAATAATAGAATGAATACACAATAGAAATGTGACAGAGACAATAAAATGCAGTAGTAGTCTTTGACTGTGTCAAGAGACAAAGTGTGAAGATATGAATTTACGAGATGGAAGTGACCAATTAATACTTACACTTAGATTGCTTTGTCTTTTCTCTTGACCTCTGTATTTTCATTGTATTCAAATTCCATCATTCATTCTTGAATTATAGTTCAAAGGTTTATCTTCTCGGAGTCTATAAAACAAACCTCTTTCCTTAGAAAAGTTTTAGTTTTTCTATTTTGATAACCATAGACTTTGTTTTGAGTTCTACATTGCTGTGTGTATTTCAATTTAGAACTTGACTGTTTTTGTGATGTATATGTTTTGCTTACCAACACTTGGGTACCTACAAGTAGCATATTCTTCCATTTTTACAGGGGTTTCATCTTTAAATGAACTTCAGTTTCGAGTTCTTCCTCATTTTTTGCAAAATGCTTTTAAGTTTGAGAGGTTTTAATACTGTTTAGTAGACATAATTTTGAGCTTGTCATTATGAGATGCTGACAGAAACAACACACAAATACAAACATACAACCATAGAATTTTAAAATTTCAATTTTAAAAAGAAAATTTGTTTTCCCCAAAAAATGCTGATTTATAAATTTCATATGCTGTATTTATTTCCTTGCTTAAGCAAAAAGATACATAGTAAGAAGAAGAGAACTAAAAGCACTCTGCTTTTCAACTGATAAATTGTCACTAGGAGACTTGTGAAAGGTAAACTGAAAGAATCCTCCATGTTTGATGTTACTGCTTGCCAAAGCAGACAGTTAAAGCAGACTGTTTCCGTATTTTTGTAGGTTTGTGCTTCTCCTGCGGTTCCTTAATATACTCATTGCTGAATTTCCCTCCTGGGAAAGAAAGCTGTGCTCAAATACATGTGCCACTTAGTATTATAATAGAAGGCAGAAAAGGTACTTAACCTAATCTGCAATATAAACTTATAATTTCTTTCACTTCATTTAGTAACTACTGGATTTATTAGAAGAAAAAATTGATTGATATCAGGTACAAAAAGTTTAAAGTATACTTTTTGTTTTTTTCTTTTTTAAATCAAGCTTGTAGTAGTAGTAATTGTAAAATGTGAAATCCATGGAAAATTGTAAAAGAAAAAAATTATCATAAACACAGTTAAATGGATATTAACTTAAGGCATTTCTTGCCTAGTCTTGAAACATCAACTCTCAGTGTTTCTACTGTCAAGAGATGGAGAAGACACATATTTGTATTCACAGGTTTCATTTCAATTTCCATGCCTTAAGTCTGCAATCACCTTAGGAACACTTTAGGCAGAAACTAGTTTCCCACTGTTGAAATAAATTAAAAGATTCTGTTTCTCAGCCTCAGTTTGTCTTGTCATCATGGTTTCAGATGAAATAAATATGGTGCCCTTTGCTCAGCAGTTGCTAAATCAAACACAAGTTTTTCAATGTTCTGAGAAATCCCCTTTTCAGTTAGGACCAAAACCTGACACGTTTCTTCTTTCCATTGTTTGATGTGTTAATTGAAAGTGAATGATGCAAAAACTGATGCTGTAAATCCAGTGAGCATATGCTTAAGATAATTACAGAAAATATTAGCTTAATCTGGTAAAATAGTGTTGGAAGCTCTTGCTCACAATATCTGAAATTTGACACTGCTCTTCTGACTCCATAGTTCCAGTATGTTAGTATTCTTCATTATGGCACACAGAACTTATTTTTGATCCTTTGGGCTGCAGGATTGCAGAGACAATTCTTCTTTTACCATCAGTAAATGAGGGAAGTATTTCATGTCACTAAAATCTGTGCAGCTGGATCACAGGTCTCTTCAGATACCTAATCTTCTTTGTAAAACAGTTGTATGTGACTCATTTGAAAGTCTGGTGGGGCAGACATAGTTTGTCAAAGGCAATCCCACTTTTGGGTGAAAAAACACACCGAGATTTTTATCTTTAGACTCATTTAAAGTATTGTTTGGAGAGGGAGGGAAAATTTCAAAAAAATAGATCAATTCTTACCTATTAAGTTGGCATATCTGTTTGAGCCACTGAGAAAGATAATGCTGTAAATGAAAGACTGGAAAGCAAGTATTTCCCCCCACCTCTGCTTTTTGCCATTGTGTTCTTTCTGGATGAGTAATTTCTTTCAGTGTTGAATTATACTTCAGTTAGCTTGAATTCCTTGGAGTTCCTTCTTTCTTTGCAAGTTCTTACTTTAACCTTCTGTGATGCTTCTTCCAAGTGATCCTGTTCACTCGTTCTTGAAGAATTTAGCAATTACAGATCCTCTGCAAAGGGCTGTTCTCTTCAAGAAGACCACTCTCATAACAAAAACTACAAGCTACAGTGCTTTTGTGGTTAATTTTAGAGAACTGAACTAGACGTGTATTTCTTGTTATAATGCATATACAGGTGCTTTTTTTTTCCTTTTTACAAGTTCTAGCTAGAGTAGTTTAAAGATTTTGTTTTATTGTGTTGTTCTTCAGATAAAAAAAGAAGAGTGAGCAGAAATCAGTATAGTATGTTTCCAAATCAGTTAAACACCTAGAAATTTGCTCAGTGCAAACATGTTGGCCTTGAGCAGCCTAATATTTGCATTCAAAACTTTAGAAGATGGTGAACAGAAGATTATCAGGCTTCAGATGTTAGCAATAATAAAAGAAAATAACAAACTAACTAATTAGGATAGAGGATGGTGATAGGATAGGATAGGATAGGATAGGATAGGATAGGATAGGATAGGATAGGATAGGATAGGATAGGATAGGATAGGATAGGATAGGATAGGATAGGATAGGATAGGATGACAGTAATTGGTTCAAAAAGGGAGGCTATATCTATGTTAGCTTCCCAAGATCAAGAAAATTAAACTCGGGATGCAGGTAGCAGTCCCCCCAGTGACATGCAGCTTATTCAGTTTGGTATAGTGTAACATGTATGATTTTCTACATATAAGACATTTTATATGGTCAGCCACGAAGAGCATAGCTCTTGAGGAAGAAGAACAACTCCCCAGGAGGAATTGAGTCTCTTAAATGAGACAATGAATGAAATATGAGACCTGCTTTCTAGCTGATGGGATAATGTCCTCTTGCACCAGGAATTGTCCTGCAATAAAGGAATTCTTTTAAGGATAGAAGGAAGCAGGTGTTGGTAGTGGGAAGTTTTCTTTCACCCTGTCAGCATAAAATATATGCTTAACCTCTGGCCATTTTGGTACCCCTTTGCTAGGCTTAATCTGTTTAGGTCAGTGTCTTTCTTGGAGGAGCCTCAAACAAGACACAGCAACACATGTCATGTCAGAAGTGCTGATTAGAATCAGTTCTGTAAATTGACTGACTCTTGCCTATATAGCTAGCATGTTGTTAGGCTTCACCACAAAGGCATGTCTCTGCTAATGTTCATCATATTGGTTCAAAGGACATAACTTTTTTTCTGCAAAGCTGCTCTTGAGCCAACTGGCCTTCTAGCATGTCCTCTTTCAAGCAGTTTTTCTAACGGGACTTTGCCTTAATTGAACTTCATGAAGTTCCCATCAGCCATTTTTTTCTTCCTATGAAGTCGTTGTTAACAGTGGTCCAGCCCTCTACTGAGCCCTCGGTTGCTTCCCTCAGTGTTATATAATTTGTGAACTTGCTGTGAGGCACTCTAGCACATCTTTGAGGTTGTTAATAAAGACAGTAAACAGTACTGGCTGCGTAATGGATCCCTGAGGAATCCTTATAATTGCTAGCTGCCAGTTGTACTCCATATGACAGATCATCACCCCTCCAACCTAACAGTCCAGCCAATTTTATAGACACCTTATCTAAATTTCAATTCAGATCTCAAATCCTTGGCAATAAGGAGATGAGAGGCCATCTCGAGTATCTTTCCAAGTTCAAGCTGTACACTCTTGCCCACTCTCCCTTTATTCTTGTCACCTCTTACAGATGTCGTGAAGTTGGTAAAGCAAGATTTTTCCCTGCTAAGTGTATGCTAGTTGTTTTCAATCATGTTGTCTGTTAGGTGACAGAACATTATTTCTGGGATAATTTGCTCTCTAACTTTGCTAGGGAAAGAAGGAAGGCCTGTACTGGGTTTATGTAAAATTTTTTTGTTTGTTTTAATTTAAATAATATCATAAGAGAGTGGACAGATCAATTGGCGTAGGGATACTCACTTTCCAGAAAGGGGACCATATAAGAATGAAGCAACTAGTCAAAAAATCTAAAACCCCTAAACACTAGAACAAGCTGTACAGAAATGTTGGTTGGAGACTGTTAAGAAAGATACTGTAGCTGAAACCCACCTGAAATATGTGCTACAGTTTAAAATCGTTAAAATAAATTTGTCCTAAACTCTCCCCTGCCCCCAGAGTCTTAAGGAGCTCTCTCTAGAGACAGGGGAAGTTTTTATGGCCCTTATAGGGAAAAGGTCAGCATTTAAAACTTAAGCTTGCATTGCTGAGAAACAGGTAGGACCAATAAATAGAGACAGAACAAATGCAGGTGGGAAGTTGAGAAGCTCAAAAAGACTCCTGAAGAGTAGTTTGCAAAGATACTTAAGCTATTGCAGTAAAGTTTTGCTTAAATAGAGTGAAAAAGAAGACAAAAAGGAAATCCATCGTTTACTTAATGATAACAGTGTAAAATGATACACTGGGTTTACAGGGCATAAAAGAACAGTCTCTTGTTTGGTCGGTCTTTGGTATTAGATGATCTTTAAGATGCCTTTCAACCCAAACCATGCTATGATTGTATGTTTACACGCTAATGATGATCAGAAGATGCCAACAATTTGTGTAGGCTTTGCAGCAGATAGATCAAAGATGTTAGATCTATATGAAGTAACTGTACAGCAGTTATGAGGTCAAGTAGATTAGTTGCTTGGAAGTGTATTGAAGTTAATACTCTTCACACGCCGAGGTATGAAGAAACGGAAGTATGAATTTACTGTAACCTCCCTGTTAATAGCCACTGTGCCAGTGGACTGGCAGGTTGCCACTGGAACTCTCATGTACAGATTGGGCTCCAGAGGGAGCTGCAGACCTGTGAGCCTGACTGCTTCTGAACTTAGGAGATGGCAGTCAGTCTTTAGGAAAAAGAGGGTGGAAGGGAGAAAGTATAAAAAGAAAAACAACTACCAAACAACCAGCAAAAAGCACCGAAGAGAGAGATATCACTAAGCACAGATCAACACAGTTTTGTTGGGGAAGCATTAATGTGGCTCCTGTAAAGGGAAATCCTGCTTCATTAACCTGCTGGAATTGCAGACAGGTGACAGTAACTATGTGGTAACAGTAATCTGATCTGTATTTTTCAATTGCCTTCGACAAGGCTCCACATGACAGGTTATAAAGAAATTCTATTGCTGTGGGATTGGAGGAAAGGTCCTTTTAGCAACTGGGAACCAGTTAAAGCGGAAGAAACAAAGAGTAGTGCTTATGTGCCACTTCCAGGGTGAAAAATTTGAATAAGACTGCAGAAACTGTTAGGCTTCTACACTTCCTTGAGTAGCATCTGCTTTTGCCTCTGTTGGAGACATAGTACTGGTGATGGCTGGACTTGGCACTGGGCTAACGCAGTTGGGCATTTCTAACATTCATTCAAGACAGCCATTGATTTGTATGGGTCCAATCTTTGTAATTTTTGGTTTGGACTCGACTAAAATTTTTCCATCTTAGATATATCATAACTTCAGTTGGAGATTATTTCACAGACAAGTGAATTTATTTGGAAACACTTCAGTTATTTTGACTATAAACTTACGCCTTTACTTATTTCATATAATTAGTTTACTTCTGCATGTCTTTCATCAGCCTTAAGAAAAAACATATGTGTAAAATTTACTCTTAAAAATCTTGTACCGTCACCATTCTATGCTTGTCAGTTAGTGTGTAGAGAGGCAGTATATATGCTCATAAATGTGTTCATTGAAATAATGTTTTTGAAGTTGAAAAGTAACTTGTTCAGAAGATAGAGGTTCAAGTAGGAAGCATGTCATGTTGATTTCAGTATGTAATTACATAAACAATGTTTTTTCAAAGAAATATTTTGGCATTCAGTGCAAAAAACTAACATGCTGTGAAGAGTTAAGACAGTGTGGAGACAAAAGCCATTGCAGTCTGTGTAGTAGAAATTGATGATGACTGAGTTTTGGAGGATGAAAGAACAGCAAAGAAAGTACCTGTGAGTGATCCCAGAATGGCTGGATTTCTGATGTATCATGCAAAGCAAGTTACTTTAACTTTTCGCGTTTGTAATTTTCTCTGTAATTCATGTTTTAGAGCTGAGTCAGAGGTGCATTTAACTGATAATGTGCTTTAACATACTGTGTATACCAAAATACTTTTTTTTTTTTTTTAAGTCCTTTCCTTAAGTTAGCAAATATTTTGGCCAGATTTTTTTTTGTGCCTTATTTCAGAGGGCCAAGTAGGGTAAAGCATAAATTTCCTGTGAAGCAGGCACTGCTGTTCAGAGTACAACAGAAATAAGTGAGGAAATAGTAGTCCAACTTTCACAACAGAGCTAGAATAATGTTTCTATTTTAAGCAAAAGCTGCATATTAAATGACTGTGCGCTGTTCTGTGTGCTGTATGATCCTTGGCTGAAACAGGTGGGGATTTTATTGCTGAAATAGTGTACAAATATATAGTTAGAGAATATGTCAGAAACACAAGTATAAATAAAAAATTTAAATTAATGTCTTTCTTTCTAGCATTTCCCAATTTGACTTTGCAACTCTAGTATTGGTATCCTGGCAACTTTATTTGTATGTAGTTTTATTAAATTGAAAAAAGAGCAATTCAATTTGTTGTGCAGACCTTAACTGGTTGATATTACAGAATAAACTATGGTAGTAATATAGTAGTCCATCAGGGCTGGAAAGCAGGAGGAATGATTCTGTTAATAAGTTTCTCAAATAGTTACTAGATCCTAAGACATATCTTCACAAGTTTGGCTGGCAGTTTCCCCTGAGATGGAGTATTTATCCACCTCTTAAAAGGATTCTACCTCTTACCGATCTTTTAATCTCAAACATTTCCTTGCCTAAAAAAGATCGGCTGAAACTTCTCAGTGTATGTTACAATCAACATTGTGTCTGAATTTTGGAAATTCAGATGATTTACACATTTTATAAAGCTGTTGCTCCTTATGTTTGAAGTAATGCTAAATGTTGTCAAATTAGAACTAATTCCTGGGTGTTGACAACTTTATTCCCAGTAATACATTGGTTGGGTTTGGTTTAAATTTTTTTATGATTTCAGTGCCATCCGTGTGATTGTTCCTATTTTTTTATTTCCTCTTTTGTAGACTAAATCTTGAAGAAGAATTGGATCATTTGAAAATACACCAATCTGTGAGTAAGTTCACAATACAGGAACTATGGTTACCGCAAAAAGGGGAAGGTATAGTATTTTATATATGTATATGTAGTTGTAGTGGATTGAGCCTGGCTAGATGCCAAGCATGTACCAAAGCCCCTCTATCACTTTCCTCTGCAGCTGGACGGGGAGAGAAAACGTAATGAAGGGTTCATGAGTTGAGATAAGGACAGAAAGAGATCACTCACCAAGTACTGTCATGTGCAAAATGGACTCAGTTTCAGGATATTAATTGAATTTATTGCTAAAAAAATCAAAGGATAATGAGAAGTAAAAACAAGTATTAAAAACACCTTCCCCCACCCCTTCCTCTTTCCCAGCTCTACCTCCTTCCCCCAGCAGTACATGGAGACAGGGAATGGGGGTTATGGTCAGTTCAGCCCAAGTTGTTTCTCCCACTGCTCAGCAAGGGGAGCCCTTCCCCTGCTCCAGGGTGGGGTCCCTCCCACGGGAGACAGTTCTCCATGAACGCCTCCAGTGTGAGTCCATCCCAGGGGTAGCATCCTCCACAAACTGCTCCAGCGTGGGTCACTCTTCCACGGGGTGCAGCCCTCCAAGGACAGGCTGCTCCAGCCTGGGTCCCCCATGGGTCACAAGTCCTTCCAGGAAACCTGCTCCAGCACGGGCTCCTCTCTCCCCAGGTCTGCAGGTCCCTGCCAGGAGGCTGCTCCAGCACAGACCTCCCGTGGGGTCTCAGCCTCCTCCCAGGCATCCACCTGCTCTGCTGTGGGGCTCCTCCCTGGGCTGCAGGTGGATCTCTGCATTTTGTGGTCCTCCATGCATGGGCTGCAGGGGCACAGCTGCTTCCCCATGGTCTGCACCACAGGCTGCAGGGGAATCTCAGCTCCAGCACCTGGAGCACCTCCTGTCCCTCCTTCTGCACTGGCCTTGGTGTCTGCAGAGTTGTTCCTCTCACATATTCTCCCTCTGTGCTTCTCTGGCCACAATTACATCTGCACAATCACTTTTTTCCTTCCTAAGTATGTTACTAATAACATAACAGAGATGCTATCATTTCTAATTGGCCCAGTCTTGGCTCGTTGTGGGTCTGTCTTTGAGCTGGCCGGCACTGACTGCTGGACATGGGAGAAGCTTCTGGCAGCTTCTCACAGAAGCCATTCCTGGAGACCCTCCCACTACCAAAACTGGCCACTCAAACCCAGCACAGTAGTCTGTCAGAATACTAATTATTTATATAAGATTATTTTCCCTATCAAGGTTGATTGCTTTTTCTTGAATGTGTATTTTGTAACCATAAGGCCATACATATGATTTGGAAGTATGTTTGCCCATACTCCACACATTTATTAAGTCAATGATAATTTATATGAACATATACACACTAATACATCTGCAACTAATATGTATATTCTACCTATGTATGAAATACAGTATATGGAAATTTTATGCTTTTTCAGACTTCTGTTTTAATACTAGTCTCACAAAGTATGTGAATTGGAAAGTAAATCAAAATGGTCAAGTTGTAAGAATTGATCATGAATATTTTCTTTTATATCTTTATAACCTTTACAGCAGATAATGGTTTTGTGAAGATGAGTCTTTGTCAGTCAGATAGGTAATATGTTGCCACTGCCTCTCCATCACTCCTCTGATTTTTTGTATTATCTGCTGTTCCTGAATAGTCTGGGAGAAATATTCAAGGATGCATAATTACAGTCCAGCTGGGTCTTGTATCTGTGGTGAATTCTTTATGCCCAGTATTGTGCAAAGGAAGTAAACAGGAGACTTGGAGAAGTAGTCTACACTTTCTTAGCAATAAAGCCTTACCATTCTTTATCACAGTTTTCTCTTCTTTGTGATAATGTTGACCACTTGAATGAAAAAATAAAGATTTTTTTCCTTTATTTTAAAATTCTATCTTTAAATTTAAATGGAAATATCAAGCTGCCGAAAACTGAAAGTTACTATTTTCTTTTGTACTACCTCATATGTGTTATGTTCATAGACATAGAATTGAAGGTTTAAATATTGACTTTAAAAATCACTTCTTTGTTTTTTCCAATTCAGTTAAGTCTTTGCAGAGAGTGAAGAGGAGAGATAACCAGTGGTGAGAAGGAGTTAAGGGCCTGTGGAGCAATATCCATGCTTTTCCAAAAACCAGTCAGATCTCCAGAACTGCCAGTTCTTGACATGTTTAGTGCTTTAACAATTAGTATTTTCTTCCTTCTTTTTTCATTCTCTTTTCATGTGAACATATCCTCTTTTAAAAGTGTGTGGGTGGATGCACTCTTCTGGTTTGGTAATTAGTATAATGATTAGCTATTATTTAGCTGGGATTGAGAAAAATGTTTAAACTACTAGTGAAGTGTTCTAGGCGAATTTTATTTACCTTTTTCAGTCTGTGTTGTTATGGGCATCATTTAAATGAACAGGAAATGTCTGATAAGATTGAAATCTAAAGATACGTATTAAACAAAACTTCCCTGTTAGCATAGAAGACTGAGATAATTCTAGCTGTTTCCAAATAATTACCAGTTGAAGTGTAAAAAAATAGTTGCTCACAAGGTCTCTAAAAAGTAATTTCCTTATTCCCCTTGTAAATCGAACGGCATTGCAGTGTCGTGACACGTGTTGTTTTAGATTTTCTAGAAGGTTGCACCGTAATAACTGAAACTGGATGTCCATCTTTGAGCATAAATAAGTGTATGTTATAAATCCTTGCTCATGCACTAAGAAGGGGCATATACCCTCTGCCTTAAAAAGGGTGTTAAATGCCTTCTTCCTAGATAAAAATACAACTTTATGTCTATTATCAGTAATCTTCTGAGAGTCCAAACTAGATATGGTCTAAATACACTTTGTTCATAATTTTACTATGTTTCTTTTTATGAAGGGAAACCTGATGCCAATTTCCTCAGTTTATCAATGAGGTTGGAATTCACTTCCACCTTAGCAGATACCTTTTTCATCATGCATTCTAATATGAAGGGATAAAGTCTGTAAAAAGAGACTGAGCTTTCCTGTATTAACACTGTCTTTATTGGATATCAGTTGTGTTTTTCAGGAAGAAGTAATGCATAGTTTTGTTGTTCTTCCATATAATTTTTCATTATCCTGTTAGTCAAAGATGAAGTGGGTCAAAGGAAAAGGAAACTCTGTTCCTGCCATTCCCAATTTGTTTCCATTCTTATTCTGTTGTCCATTTATTTTCTAGTAGTCATCCAAATCCAAATTCATTGTTGATGCTATTCATGTCGTCATTTGTTCATGAAGGTAAAGAATATGTTGGCAGGTAGTCATGCCATTTCCTCCAGAAGCAGGGTAGTGGATCCATCAAATCCTATTCAGAAAAATAGCAAATGCCTTCTTAAAAAGCAGGAAACTGTTGGCCTGTTATTTCTTCAGGGAGGCAGTTTGAAGGCTTCTTTCATTATGAGACTTGTGAATCTATTGTGTCCTCAATGCATACATGGGAGTGGCATTCCCTTCTGGTCTTCACCTTGGTGAAGTTTCCCACCAGAAGTTTCCTTCCATCCACTAGCATGGGTGGCTACCACTGGAGTCAGTAACACAGTGGCTTTGTGCACCATGGCACCTTTTGTCTGTCAGGGCAATCCTTCACCTGGTGTGTACTGCAGGCAAAAATGTCATTCCTTTGATTGTTTATATAGGTTCTTTTTAAGTGACTGTAACAGAGCTCTATTGTGGTTTTTTAAACGGGTGTTTCTTCCTTGTGTAAGTGGGCTTTCTGCAAATACTAATAGTGAACTATAGTTTCATAGTTCCAGTACCACTTTGGCAGCAGTGTTGAACTAACTCATTATCAGATTTGGTGACTATTAGTTAGGAAATAAGTTTTATTTTCTAAAGCTGACAGTTAACTGTGTTTTCTCAGTGGGATGTAAGTGTGGTTATGTAAGACCATGGTAATTTGATGACTGAAGATAGTGGGGTTTATGACTTGTGGGTCTATTCCTTGAGGGAGAAGATGTTATTTTTTTTATGTAGAAGTATTACAGGTAGAGCATGTCTTGCTGAGTAGACTGATATGGTGCATCTTTCTGCTGTCCTGGACAGACAGTTAGTTACAGGCAATGCTGTTTCACTGCCTCGCTAATGAATCCCTATGAACAATTACATAACAATTAGAAGGGAGGAGGGAAGAAGGGGCTTGAATGGGCTATATATTTTCTGCTCAATAGAAAGGGTTATGTTTCAGTGACCTTTGGCTATACTTCAGTTTGTGTTGTTTGTGTCTTCTTTGATAATACTGCACATGTATAGTCTTTTCTGTCCATTTTGCAGTAGTATTCTTTATTATCTGCATATAATATGTTTATTTATAGAGTTTTAAATTGCATTTTTAATACATCCACATAATAAACATAACACCTTGTGTGCTTTGATCAGTTTCTTTGACTATGGGAAATAATTCTTCTTTTCAGTGAAGTACAGTAAATGCTGATATAAAAACTACAACAGGCATTCAAATGAGTGAATATTTAGAAAAAGATGAAAAGCATGATCATATTATCTTTGTGTGTTACTTAAAGAATGTTCTAAATGTATGCAGTACCACTGTGCTGGGGGACTGTAGTCTGAAGTAACATGGGAACTAACATATTAATATCAAGGTAAAGGTACATATTCCCCAGATGCATAGTTTTACCTTTTTCAGCTTTTATTATCTTTAGAATAGTGTTCCATTTATTTCATGAATACAGAAGTATTAATTGGCCATGACATGTTCCAAAGACAAAAGAAAGGTCTAATTCACTCTAACAAACTTGTTAGTCACTGTTTATATCAAGAGGATTGTGAATCTACAGAGAGTAACACTGTTTTCTTCTACACTTGCTTTGTTTATAAATCAAAAGTTTTTAAGTGACCTACAGTGTCTGCTTGTAGTTTGAAATGTTACTTCTAAAGCAGACCTCCACCATGTAGCACAGATAGTTATCCCTTAAGATTAATTCTGTAAGTTAATTTGGGGGAAAGAAGGACCAAAAAAGAAATACTAATATTGTGGTGCTTTTAGAGTATTGGGGTTTTTTTGTTATGTAATGCAATATTTCATGTTCTAAAATGAAATCCTTCTGAGGTGTGTAATTGCTCATTTCTGTGAGTAGTGGCCAGTCTGTGAATGCTAAGCTCTTGACTAAAATCTAAACAGAATATGGTTTACTTCTGATTGACCATATGTAGTGATACTTTAAAATATTTTTTAATGGATAAGTCTAATGTTTAACTTGGGATTTTTGGTATTTAAAATGTCTTTGACAGTGATGCTGAGATTCATATTGGCTGTCATCAGTTGTATCAATTTCTAATTGTTATGATTTCACAGTATTTCAGTTGAATGATTTGTGTGATTTATCTAGTGAAGTACATGATCTTTAACTTAACAAAAACGGGGGTTTAAAGTTTTCATCCATCCTAATTCAGTTACTGTTTGCTTTGTTCACCAATCACTCTGATCCTCCTAGCAGGGGACAAGACCTAGAGAACAAAACTGATAGTGACTGTGTAGATAAAAAGGCAATGAATTCTGCTTTTAAGGCATAGAGGGAATAGTCTGTAAAAGAATAAAAATTGGAATGAAAGTAGAGTGTCTTTAACCTGCAGATCTATTGTACCTTTGAAAAGCTTGTACTCTGAAAAAAAACATACTGTGATGCTACAGAGATTCATAATTGTGTGACAGAACACTTTGAAGAGAGGTCACTTTAGAAACTGACCAAAAGGCTTGTCTAGAAAATAGACCACATTATAAATAATTATAGAACTAAAGAATGCATTTCCTTAAAATGTCTACAGATTGTTTTAGTGAAATACTAGGTATCATAATGTATTTTATTTATTATATGATAGTGATGTGTTATGTACTTTCTGATAGAGCCACTTTTTGAACTTAGTGAAGACGATGGGGTCAAGAGTAATACTCCAAAGAGGTGTAGGGGAGAAGTTTCACATGAGATATTACAGAGGGTAAGATACTAACCCCAGCAAATAGATTTTAATATAAATTTTAATTTAAGATCTAAATTTTAAAATTAAATTAAAATCTAAATTTTAATATAAGAATTATATTTATACCTATATATGTGTGTGTGTGTGTGTGTGTGTGTGTGTATATGTATGTATGTCAGTACTAATGAATTTAAGCCATTATTTTCCTACCTAATTTAAAAATGTGGCTTTCCTGAATTTTACTCAGAAATTAATTCTAGGGAAAAAGCTGCGAATACATCATGTAAGATAAACATGGGTAATGTCAGAGAAAATGAAAAGAGTGTTTAAGGGTATAGTGTTAAAAGCTAACAAATTACCTAAATTGTAGGTAAAATACGCTTAGCATTTTGCCCCTTAACTTCAGGAACCTTAATTTTTGCTGGGTGTTTAACTTTAGATGATATCAGGTGTTACTCTCCATAGAGCTCTTCTACAGAATAGAATTGATGTGTAAGAATGATAAATCCACTTTTTGTTGTATTTAAATTTTAGCACAATGTTGCATATTAAATATTTTCTACATGTGTGGGTCTACCACTCTTTTTACAAGATAGTACTATATATATGTAGTGTTCTTTAGCTTAACAAATATAATAAGTATTTCATCTTTACTGCTTAACATTCTAGAAATTTTGCCTCATACAGTAACGAGATGTTCTTAACTAGTTGCTATTTGTATTGATATTTGTAATATACACAAGTAGTTTAGTATGTTAACAGGTGTTCACTTAAGAGGGC
>VZRO01001681.1:153551-190481 GCA_013397915.1 Daphoenositta chrysoptera
TCTCAGGCTGCCCTGCATTGTAGCGAGATTGCATTTGACAGAGTAGAACTTGATAAAACCATTTCAAAGATAGATTTTTTTTCTTTATTGTATTTGTAAAATGTGTTGAAAAAATCACCTTAGTGTTTGAATTTATATTAGTTTCTCTTCTTTCTTGTATGTGTTTATTTCTATGTGCTTATGCATTGACTCTAGAACATTTAATATTTAACTTGATTTTGTTGTGTTTTCCTGCATGTGCTGCTTTAGTGACTCCCAAATACCAACTTCTGAAAGTTTGGAAACAGTGATTATGAAGTCAGTGCAAAACATTGATCCACTGCCAGACAGAAATAAACAAGAAGAAAAAAAGCCCTGCAATTTGGTTCACTTAGAAGTCAAAAATGGTCGATATAATAAAAAGGTATGTAATATAACTTGCTTTGTTCTCCTGGGCGGAGTTTTGGAGTTTAATATTAGCACTACTGTTCTAGTCTTAAGTAATTTGACTCTTGATATTAAAGAGAAAGCCTGCTTCCCGATATTCAGTGTGTGGAGTCATTATATTTTAGAATATTTTCTGAACAATAAGTCTGCTGTCGTGGATTAACCCTGGCTGGATGCCAAGCATCCACAAAAGCCTCTCGTTCACTCCCCTCTGCAGCTGGATAGGGGAGAGAAAATATAATGAAGGGTTCATGGGCTGAGATAGGGATAGAGAGAGATTACTCATCAAATACTGTCGTGGGCAAAACAAATTTGTATTAGAGATATAAATTTAATTTTTTTACTAACAAAATCAGAGGAGGATAATGAGAAATAAAATAAGACCTTAAAAACACCTTCCCCCACCCCTCCCTCCTTCCCAGCTCTACCTTCTCCCACCAGCAGCACATGGAGACAGGGAATGGGGGTTATGGTCAGTTCAGCACAAGTTGTTTCTCCCACTGCTCAGCAAGGGGAGTCCTTCCCCTGCTCCAGGGTGGGGTCCCTCCCACGGGAGATAGTTCTCCATGAACGCCTCCAGTGTGAGTCCATCCCAGGGGTAGCATCCTCTACAAACTGCTCCAGCGTGGGTCACTCTTCCACGGGGTGCAGCCCTCCAAGGACAGGCTGCTCCAGCCTGGGTCCCCCATGGGTCACAAGTCCTTCCAGGAAACCTGCTCCAGCACGGGCTCCTCTCTCCCCAGGTCTGCAGGTCCCTGCCAGGAGGCTGCTCCAGCACAGACCTCCCGTGGGGTCTCAGCCTCCTCCCAGGCATCCACCTGCTCTGCTGTGGGGCTCCTCCCTGGGCTGCAGGTGGATCTCTGCATTTTGTGGTCCTCCATGCATGGGCTGCAGGGGCACAGCTGCTTCCCCATGGTCTGCACCACAGGCTGCAGGGGAATCTCAGCTCTGGACCATCCCCTCTCCTTCTGCACTGACCTTGGTGTCTGCAGAGTTGTTCCTCTCACATATTCTCCCTCTGTGCTTCTCTGGCCACAATTACATCTGCACAATCACTTTTTTCCTTCCTAATTATGTTATCACAGAGATGCTATCATTTCTAATTGGCCCAGTCTTGGCTCATTGTGGGTCTGTCTTTGAGCTGGCCGGCACTGACTGCTGGACATGGAAGAAGCTTCTGGCAGCTTCTCACAGAAGCCATTCCTGGAGCCCCCCTACTACCTAAACCTGCCCATACAAACCAAATATATCTGTAAAAGTATTTGGAGAGGGTGTCAGGCATGTAAAAGACAATTAAAAAATGTAAAGCTGCTGTAATCTAGCAGTGCTGTCTCACAATCCAGACAAAGAATGCCACAGACATCCCATTAAACTTTCAGTCAGAAGTGCCATACAGAACAGGCTGACCTAACCCATAACAGGGAGACAGCAACACCCCTCTCTCCCTCCCTTCTAGCCAAATGGTGTGCTGACTAATCAAACATAAACATCTCTCAGTCCGTTTGTTGTGCACTGGACGAATTGTTCCATCTTAGAAAGATACTTTTGACTGTCTCTGTGTCCAGGCGATTCTGTCTTGAGAAAAGTATGCTTTTAGCCTGTTTTTAGCTTATTTACATTCATTGTCTGGGATTTGAACTGCTTGTCTCATTGCTAACATCTATATGCTGTTTTCTCACAGAAGAGGGCCAGCTGGTTGTGTCCTATGTCTTTAGAGGCTCCATACAATCTGTGACAAATTACTCATTCTTGGACTTTTTAACAGTGTCTAATACTTTTCCCCTCCTCTGTTTGTCGAAATAAATCACTTCATGGAATTTAAAACTTAAGCAGATATTATTATTTCTTAGTTCAAGAAACAGAATACTGAAACACTGAACAACGTGCTGCTTTTAGATAACTAGTTTGAAATTCAGTATTTTGAATGGGGATATTACAGAGTTTGAAAAAAATTTATGTTTTCTTAGTTTCCAAAATTTTAAAGCAAATGCAGACACTCTGGTCTTGTTACATTTCTTGATTGTGTTTTTCATCAATACTTTTTGGTCAGAAAAACTGAAAAAAAGGAAAATTCTTATGCGACCATTTGTCGGTAACAAATACATAGTATAAGTAGGTGCCCATGATACATGTGAACATCTGATAGTGTGCTACTCCTGTTAATCTCCTGCTGCTCCTGAGTGAGGACATACAAGGCAGGGAATCCAGGATATTCTATCCTCTCTTGCTTGGTAGTATAGCACAGCCACTACAGTTTCTGAAGAGCCTGTATTACATTTACTCTCTGTTCCTACTGTAGGAGATAGATACATTCCGATACACATTTGTAAGACTGGTGGAATTGAAGCATACACAGGAAGTGTCTGGAGAGCCCTAAGCAGTTAAATATGCTTCAACACAAGTCCCCTATTGCAGGAAAAGCATCTGAAAACATGGTTTGTGAGTGTGGAAGATAGTATTGCACAAAAGTTTAGTATTAATAGTTAGGAACACCAATTTTAACAGAATTCTTAAATCCATCCAGAGGATTTAAGGACCCTACATCTGGGCATGGTATTCTCATACAAAGAGAGGCTAAAGAAACCTCCTAAGTCGAGCTGTTGGAGGGGTTGGAGATGAGATAATTTATGACACAAGGACTTGGTCAGTTTTTCCCCACATGGTATGAATATATAATATCTTGTGCAGTATCAGCAGAGTTACTGGCACTCTCTTACGACTCATGCATTTATTAGAGCTGTGGCCTAGAGTGGAGATCTCCATCTTTCTGCTGCAGGTATGGATTGTTTGCTCATCATCTGCTGAGAGCTCAGTTCTTGGTCTTTCAAATTGTGTGGTGATTATACAAATCTAGAAATCATGAAAAAGTTATCTGCAATGTCACTAGTTTGTTCAGTGCAGTTAGTAGAGAATGTGTTGCTCTTTGCTCTTCTATATTTGCTTAGCAGCTATTTTAGATATGAATGTTCCCAGAAATATGTTGCATGATATGACATAGAAACTGCAGTCTGAAGACTTTAAACATAGGATAAATATTGCAGAATTCCTGATCAAAAGTGGTTAAAAATACACTGAGCATTTAATACCCAGCAAATTAATACTTTGATTTTAGACTAAGCTAAACTCTGGCCATTTTTATTTTGTATATTGCAAACAACATTTTTCTTCAGTTTCTTCTTCTGTCATTGAACATTTGATAGGTTCTAAAAACAGCTGATTTTTCAAATCACATATTTAAAAGGCACTCAGCAGACTTCTGTTAAACCCTGGTCAAACACAGGTATCTTATCTTGCATGTTCATATAGATGTATGCATCTTCTAGTTACAGCTCAGTGTCTAATCCGGTCTTCCTCTTTTTGAACTAATGAGACTGCTATTCCTTTTTAGTTTCACTTAAATATCTTGAAAAATAGGATACTGTAGACTGTCAAGTAATACAGACTATCTTTTTTCCCTGCTAGTAAATTCATAGCTTATCTAAACAAGTAAAGTGTGTATTAACAGATACTTCATTTTTCTCTGAGATTATTTGGAAAAGGCTATGAATAACGTATAACAGTTCATTATTGCTTTTACATTTGATGTGAAAGACAGAAATTTGTACTTTTTGTTGGATGGTGTTGTAAGAATGCTTTTCAAGTTAAAATTCATTGGAATTTATGTATTATTTTAAGGAAATTTTTTTTGTTTCAATTCAAACTGCAAAAACTTGAAGTATTGTGGTTGGTGTGCCACAATGAAGAGTGGCTAGCTTTTTGCTTCTGGTTTTTATTTGTGCCATTCACAGATTAAAGACCCAGAAAAACTGCATTCCAAGAGGAGGATCTGCTATCCCATACCATCTTATCCATCCATTCTAAGCAAAGGTATGAATATTATGTATTTTATAAGTAAGACTGATAAAGCATTCCTGCCTACCAAAACCTCTTTTATATTACACAAACCCACTGATATGCTGATGCAAGATTTGCTTGTTTGAATTTGTATGTGTATTTTCAAATATTTAGCTCATTATTTTAAAGTGAAGCTCTCATATAATAAGCAACTGTCAGACAGCATCTTTTCACACAGTTAAACTGAGTTTTTACTAAGTCACACCTAGTGAATCTACTGCCTGATATGAAGTTTTTCACTACCTTTTTTTCATGTTTGCCCCTTGTAGCCAACACAGCCAGTGAAACAAATTAAATGTATTTTGTTTTAGACCTTAAAAAACCCCAGCCTGTTAACAAGACACTGAAGCCTTTATTATGGGTAATATTGATCAGAAAGTGGAGACACATTTGACTTCCAAGTCTGTGTTGATTCTGTAGTGTTGGCACTTTAGAAAAAGCACAACATGGAGTGCCTACAGGTGGACTGGTTTTATATGTTTAATGTTTTTATAGGTCAGCTGTTAATTTATTTACCAGTTTGCCTACTGAGAAATATTTTCGAGATTGCAAGAGTGTTTTGAAGGGCCAAGAAAAAAATCATAAATCATGTTGCATATGATGATTTTGTCCATTTAGTAACATACCACTTTATGTTCAGTGAACAGAGCAAAAGGGAGAAATATCACTGTCCAGAAACCAGGCTACTCTGTTACTCTACCACAGGAAAAAATTAAATCACTGCAGAAGCAGATAGCTGTTTTACAGAGTGAAAAAAAATCAACAGTGGCTTCCATGAAGAAGGTTAAAGAAAACAATGAAAAATTAACAAATCAGCTACATTTGGCTGATCAGAGACTTCAAACTAATAAACTGACCATAGAGGTAAAGTGCTTTTCATTATAGTGTCTTACAATGTTCACCTTAATTCTGTTGTAATTCTGTGAAATTTTTATAACACTGATCTCTGGATTTATATTTATTACAGTCAAAATTATGAAATATTATATATTAACATGCTTTATGTGAGCCAGTTATTATGTACAAATGATATTCAGGTTAGTGTATCAACCCAGTTCATTTATCCGTCTGAAAATAAAGTGGCCTTCATGCTGATATTTTACATGTATTCAAATGAGTGAGGTAAGTTTCACTTTTAGCCTGTGGTCTGCAAACCTTCCTGAGAATCTGATTAGTCCAGAACTAGTATCTGTTCCTCTGTGAAGAACAGGCACTGTCTCTTTACACCCCAAGACAACTGGAGTTTTCTTCCAAATGGGGCTCAGACCAGTTCCATATCTATTTAATCCTGTCTTTCTCTGTTATGGTGAAAAGCCAAAGAACAAAGTTTATGGAAATAGAGACTAGTAAAGTATTTAGTTAACAACCCAAGGACACCAACTTCCTTCTCTGCTTCAGTCTTTATTCCTACTTAATCCTTTTCCATGCTATTACTCCTTTCTGGTTTTCCCCATTCTCATGTATATATGTATTTTGTGTTAATCTATATGCAGCTCCTCAGCTGGAATTCTTTTCTCTTCATACTGTAGTGATTGGCCTGCCCTTTATAGAGCTGAATCAACAAACACTTATGCAGTAATTGTCTCCTGTTGGTCACACACACATCCTGCTTCCAGAATTATAGTGCTACAACAGATGGACTTGCTGGAAGGAGGCAGACATTAAAAAAGAAATCAAATCCCCTCCCCCTTAAACTTCTCTGTGTTTTTGTCTTTGCACAGAAGGCAGAAGCAGTATCAGGAGCAGCACTTTTCACTTTCTTAGGGCTAGGGAACTGCTAATTTCTAGAGGAGGGAAAACTTCATTTCTGTTACTCATTTTGCATAACTATATATATGTAATGAATTGTTCAAAAAGGGTTTCCAAGGTCATTGGAACCAATGAAGATCTGCCTATCTTACAAACGGTATCATAATACAAAGTTTCATGGACAGTATAAACTTCACAGGGAACTATGTGTGTAATTTAGCTAAAATGTTCTGATTTCTCAATCATCTTCATGATTTGCCTTCCTAGAAGACTACTCCTTAGGTGTCCAAAGAAGAGCAATGTGAGAAATTAAATAAAAAATACTGTTATCAGGGAACTGGTTAAAAAAAAAAAAAAAAGGATGGGGGGGAGGACAAAATTTGTGTAAAAATAAGAGCTGGTATAATGGAAAAGACTGACTAAAATGAAAACAGCATGGCTTTAAAACCAAACTGGTTTTCTATCACTCTGTTTTTCTGGAAGTTTTTTTAAAAAAAATAGTCACTGGTCTATTTAAAGGGTGGTGCATTCTAAGCAAAAATAAATAAATGGTGTTGCAGGTACTCAAGGAAAAAATCTTTATTAGGCATGCACATTTTTTTCCTTCTCAGCAAACAATTCAAATTCCCTTTCTTACAACTAATTACTCTTCAGGTGCCATACTAGTGCTACCAAGTGGGAAATTTAAAGCAGAGGCTTGGGCTACTTGCCAAGTGAAAATTAAGGAGGTAAAGAACCTACACAGTCACTGCAGGGTACACTCATGTTTTAGAGAGAGAACCCTGATTCAGACAGATCAAATGGTTGTAAAACATGCATTTGTGTGTGGGACTTGTATGGGGTTTTTTTGTAAGAAATACTATCTCAAAGTGAACTTTTAAGATACTGCAAGGGAAATAATGTTTGTTAAAGTTTTTTGTTTATATTTTTGTTACTTTAGACTTTAGAATTTTCTTGAGAGGTAGAAGGTAAAAAACAAGCAGTCAAACCATAAAAAATAAAAGATTGACACAATCTCTGGGTTTGGGGAATATCTTAAGTACTTCAGGAGTGCCAAAATTACTAATATCCAAAAATAAGCTTCCTTTAAATGCCATAACCATAAAGTTCTGAGAAATAAATATTTTAATCCTAGGCTAAGGTAAGTTTAACAGTCTAGCAACTGTAAACATTAACATCATAGCTTGGACAAGATGCCATTTTTCCTGAATTTATCTAAGAAAATAAATCCTTTAGCAGACAAGGACAGATGTTTGTGCAGTCAGTCCTTCATTACAGTCCCCGGGGAATCTAGAAGATCGACTCTAGATTTAAGATTTAAATGTTCCAGATGTTCATTTTGAGACAGATTTTACAGTTCATGCAACCTAAGGACTGTCTGGCATCTGTTGATTTTCAGAATATATATACATGCATGGTTTTGTGTATTTTTCTTGAAGATCCACACAGACATGTATGTAGATGTGTATTTGTGTGCTCGTAAGAGTTCAGAATTCTGGATTTAAATTCTGGTTTTGTTTGGCCTTATAAATGCTTTGCAGTAATGTAGATATCTGGCTTTGTTTCATTTCTGCAAAAGCAATTCCTTGCATATTTTAAAAAAAGGCTGTGAAGTGACTGCACATGTGAGAATCAACACTTGCATTCTCTAAGGATTCACATTAACACTGAGTCAAGACCATCTGTACAGAAGTACAGTAGTTACATTTTGTTATTGGTGTATAGAAATCACAGCTGGAGCAGATACTTAAAGCAGAAGCAATGGTATTTAGCATTTTCGTAGTTTCTAAGAAAAGCATTTGAAAGAAATTGTTGTAAAATTTCTGGATCTTTTTTCTAAGTTTTAGTCCCCTCCTCTACTAATTTCTACCATTGAGTGCTTATAAGAAGAGTGTATTTATTGCATACAACACAGTAATCATATTTAGTTTTATGCAGTGTCATTCTTGTGGCAAAAATCCAGACAAAGCATATTGAATAAGAAATTAAATCATAAGTAGGTTGTCACTAGTACTTCTCTTATTCGTGTCAAGGCTATTCAAAGGCCCACTGCTCAAATGTACCATAGTTTTGCATCTCCAGTTCTCCAGTGTTTCTCAGGTGGTATCACAGGAAAGCTGCATTTCTTTATGGAATACTATCGTCATTTGCAAAATGCCTGTGTAAGTCTACTTCAGCAGGAAACATGGATCTCAGAATAAGAACAAATCAACCAGTCAAATGCTGACACATTCTCTGAAAAGGATAATGTGAAGGTTTAAGTAAAGTTTTTTTAAGATGCGTTCCTGCAGATGTATCACTACACTTTCGCTGAATTGGAAAGAAGCTTTTAATTTTTTTAGAAGCATATTTTAACTGTGACCCAGACTACTCTTTTTTTCTGACAGTATTTTAAACATACCTCCAAACTTTATTTTAGCTATTTGATTTTCACTTTTCTTTGAATTTTAAGGGAACTTTTTCCCCCGAGCTCATAGTTTGTTTATCTAGTAGATTATCTCAAGCATAGAAAGGCATGAGCATGAAAAGCAGAAAAGTAAAGTGCTAAAGAAAGCTTTTTGTTCCTTAAAGGTTGTGGCTTTCTTTACATATTCTCTTGACTATTTTTTTTTTTGCTCAGTGTATTAAAGGACAGGCCAGAATTCAGTGTTGCCTCTGCAAAACCAGCATCACAGCTTTACTCCTCTTATGGTACCCAAATATAAGTAAGTCTGGCAATTTAGCATTATTCAATTACTGAAACAAAGAAGAAACTGATGATAAATTTAGATGCATTGGAAATTATTGACAGAACTATTATTTATGCAAAGATCTCACTTAGACTTTGGTTTTCATGAAGAATTTTTCACTCTTTAAAGATGTATTGTTATTTATACAACAGTTTTTGTATGGTTGTGGTTCCCTAAAGTAAATTTTATGAATAAATTTGAAATTATAAACTGAATGCTATTTGCAATTAACATGTGGCAGCTAAAACCGCTTTTGAGGCTTCCTCACATTTATTCCAGGAAATGTATAATTACTTGGACAGGTTGGAGGCTTTCTAGGTAAACACTGTCCAGTTAGAAATGCTTGTAGACCCATCCAGTTGTTTCCCATCAAAACACTCTGATACATGTACTGGTTTTATGTGTTTGAAATCTCTTACATGGATGTACTCCAGAGCATTTGTGTATTTTTATTAAGTTCGTAAAAGATATTCTACATTTAGTGTCACCTCTTCTAAATGAAGTATTAGATTTTCTTCTTTCTCTGGCAGCATGAAAAGATACTTATCATTATGTACATTAGATAATGTTAATGATACAGAAGATCTGAATGATAACATTTTATGAAAAGTTCTAGAATAATTGAAATTTGCAAGACTTTAAGTTAAATATACAAATAAACTTTGCAAGAAGTTACTGCTACACATTAGCATATGCAGGAATTCTGACTTTCACATATGTAAGTAGTAAAAGAAAGTAAAAGCAGAGATTCTAATAATTACTTCATATTTTAATAGGTAAAAAATAATCTAATAAGAATTCAAATTGCTTCTGCTGTGTTAAACAATGTTCCTTTCCATTCTTATAGGGCAAAATTAAGTCTGGAACCTCTTATTTGTGTCTATCTTAAAAATATAAACCCTTTATACATCATCTTTAGCACTTTTGCCAAACTTGATGCAAAATCATTTCTGCAGCTGTCCACCTTTGGCACAGATTGTAATGGAACAACCAAGGAATTCTGTGAAGCTGCTTAGGAAAAGTCTGTTCCCAATAATGTGAGGAGAATTGTGAATTATCTCCTCTTCTATAGAAGCATATAGACAATCTTTTCCTAACTACTTTTAATAAGACTAGTTTAGGTTAATTTAAAAGAACTGTAATCGTCGGACACAATACTCAAAAAGAAGTAAAGAAGGTTTCTCAAAAATATTTGAAAATCAAACCAGCAACTTTTCTATTCTACTTTTTCTTAAAATGCATTAGAAGTGGAAAGGTAAAGCAGAAGGTTAAACCTATGATAAACCAGGATATAATGCCGACCTTTCCAGAGTTTGCAAATGCAATCTAAGACAGCAGAGTTTATCTAATAATTGAACTAAACTATGTATCACCATGAGACTGATGTTTTCTCAAAATTTGATTGAGAAATTCTGGTTTTTACTTCTGACATCACACTGCTTTTACCCTTGTTTATATTTGTCTTGAAAAGATCTCTTTGCAGGCACAGTATATAATTAAAAGCTCGAAACACACTCCCAGTCTGTGTGTTCTTGAAAAAAAAGACTCACTGTTATGCTCCAGACCTGAGCAGTGCCATTATCTGCAGGCAGGAAAAATTGTCTGTAATGTACTTCAAACCTCAATTGTTTTGAATTTCCTTTTCATTTCTAGGCCCTACTTGTGATTTTTGAAGGCTTTGAATTGACAATATTGAGAAGCTAAGTTCTGCTCTGTTGTAGTTTTATTAAAGCTTTGCTGAACCTAATAAATCGAAAATCAGGGTATGCAGTCACACTTATGAAGGCTGGACAGACACTTATGAAGGGAACAGACACAGAAAATGCTCTGTGACTCTCTGAGGTTAGAATTCACCTTTTTCAAGTCCTACCCCAAAATTCTGCCTGGAATGAAACAATCAGCTAGTCAAATATGTTTGCTCCAACTCTATGGTTACTACATGGGGAAATCTCTAATACTTCCTCTAACCACTGATTCAGCATTGCTCCTTAAGTTGACTTGGAAATAAAATAAGGAATTGCCAAGGGTAAATATGAAAGTAACTGACCTTTTAAAATTCATCTACACCAAAATTTTTTAATTATTTTGATATTTTGCTGCATCAAATACTTACAGCATCCAGAGGCCTGTTTTGTTAACAGAACTATATATAAAATATATTTATCATTAAACTGTGCTGTCATTACAAAACAAAAATAAAGCAAAATACTTTTTACAATTTATGTTGTTCTTTGAAGAAAAATTACAATAGACATGTTTCATTATTGATGAACATTATTTGAAGCACTTTGCATTTAGGAAATGAGTCTCATTCATAAATTAAAAAGAACAGTTGGCATGAACTAGGACTAGTAGACTTATACTACTCTCAAAATGAAATAACTTAGAGATAGGTAAATTCTAGAAAAACACATTATAAATTAAAAATTGTGAAAACTATGTGAAGTTCAGAGAATATGCTTACAATCAGTACAATTTATATTGCTGTATCATGTAAAAATCCTAAAAAGCATTCTTCTATATTAGAAAAAAGTATCTGTATCAAAAGAATTAGCATGTTATTGTAATGTTAGAAACAGAGGTTGTACACATATCTGTAAGTATATCTAATATATTTATATCCAATAGTTTAAAATGGTAATGGAACAGACACTTAGATGATACGACATACTTGTATATGTATTGAAATAAAATCCTGAAGATTTTAGGTAATTTTTATGTTATTAATTTAATGTGATATGAGCTTATTTTTCTTCACCTTCCCTGAGATTTGATCAAACTTTCCTTTGCATTGACTCTTATCTTATTATTGGAAAAGACACCATGAACCAAAACAGAACTCAATTTTCATTTTTTTCCTGTAAAAAATTTCCTGAATAAGATACGACTTGAGACCTGGAAAAGCTCAACTTATGCTGTCATAATAGGATTTCCTTTTATGTTCACAGGAGTGTCTTCATTGAATTCACTGTGATCTGCTCATTAATGAAAGTTAAGCATAAAGTTACACTGGATTCTTGAACCTTCTCTGCTATATAAAGTTCCATGGATAATATATGGTTTTGTCAGAGGATATTTATTCACCATTAAATCTCACACAAAGAAGTTCACTGATTTGGGAATAATTATTCATATCTTGCCAAGAGATTACATTTTAGATCTGGCAGATTAGATTTTTTAACAGATTGCCACAGAAAACCAGTTTGCATTGCAACTGGACCACTACTCTTAGGCTTGTTCACCAGAGTCGTCCATGAATTATTCATTATTAGTAACTACTGCTATTAACTGCGGAATTTTACTAATGATTTACTAAACCCTTTATGCCTGTGCTTATTTCCACTGAGTTCAAGGAAATTTCCTTGAACTCAGTGGAAGTAAGCACATGCATAATTTTACCACATCCTACTTACTGTGGTAAAATTTTTATTGGCTCTAATCTTGCATATAGATCTGCTGATAGCAAGAGGTTCCTTTTTGTTTTCAACTTTTGGAGAAGGAGCAACAACAGAGGATGTAGCTGCAATTTTTTTTTAATATTCTGTGATTTAGTATTCTGATAGACTGCAAAATAACATGCCAGAAATAGCTGCTTTGGGTTTCCATCAGCCATATAGTCTCCCTTGGAAGTTTCAATTCTCTTTGCTGGGTTTTTGTGATGGATTTTTACCTAACAGTCACTCTTTTCTCTCTTTCCCAGCCTAGATAAATGTTTTGTTGATTATGTTCTTGGGAAAAGTTTTCAAGACTCATAAGAAATTGGAGAGATAATTTTGTATTGTCAACATTGAGTTGATTCTCCTGTACTCTCCTAATGGAGTCTTCTACCTTACTTCTCCTTTCCTTTGCTCCTGTCCTAAGCTGGTAATTTTTCTCATTGTAAAGGTATGGAACATAAGATTGGTGGAGGAGAGTGCTTAGTATAGTTAGCAAGGTGCATACATGGACTAGGGGAATTGGTAAGAGGCAGTTCTCTATTTGAGGACTTGCATTTTTTAAGAAGTTGGATGAATAGGGTCATGGGATTACAAAAATAACTCTATGACCTGAAAGTATCAGAAGTTTTATAAGCACATTCACTTATTTTTGTTGTGTGCCACTGTGCAACAGTCATTGTTTATTGAAATGTAAATATGAAATAAAATCTCAAAAATTGTCTTTATCCTACTTGGTTTTACTTAGTATTTAGATTGGAGCTATGCACTGCTACATGGAACACAGTGTAGACTCAATGTCTCAATTCATGCCTTAAGGTTAATATGGTGCATATAAGTAGCACTTAATCATTTTCACTAGCTCAGAATCTCACGTACCATGAAATTAATTTTTCAGTTGATCCCTCACATGAATGATAACATTATTTTTTTCACCAAGATAATGGTTTACACCTTACATATCTATTCTATCTGGATATACTATGAAATAAATGACTGTCTTTTTGCTGTTTGTTTTAGAAGTAAAATCTTTCAATCATTTTTTAAAAATTAGTGGCAACTTAAAAAATCCAAGCCAGTGCAGTAGGATGTCTTCAGTCATTGACAACTACTCTTAAGCTTTCAATCATCCACCAGAGTCTGATTGAAAAGTATGGATCGTTATGATCTCACAGTGTTTTTAATGAGCAAATCATTACATCATAATGAAAACCAATACATTGCTCAAGTTTCACGCTGAGTGAGGCTGAATGCCTGTCTCCTGGGAACCAGGGACTCTAAAGAAAAATGAGAGTCCTAGGAGGTAATGCTGAGCATGAATGCGCATTGCCATTTAAAAAAAACAAAACTATCCTCAAATATAGAAACTGGAGTCTGTACAAGAGGAGCAGAAAGAATATATTTTCTTTCACTGGCGTAATTTGACTGGTCTTAGCATAATTTATGTAGTTCTAATACACAGAATCCAAGAAAGAAATTAAAGGAAGTAAAAAACATTTGAAGACTTGGGAGGAGGATTTGAAAACACATTGTTCCAGTGAACAATGTGAGGTTTTCAGAGAACAGATTAACAGGTAACTCAAGTTTAAATATCTAAGAAAAAGAAATCTTGTAGGGTCTTCTGTCTAGCAAAGGAAGATTGAAAAAATACTGAAGATAGAAACATACTACATATGAGATCTGTAATTTTTAGGTGACTATAATTGACCATTGCCATTTGGAGTCAGACAACTGCAGTGATATTGGCCAACTAATCTAAAAAGGAAGAATTAGAGAGAAATCAGCTGCTTGTGATTGGCAGTGGGTAGATTCTTTCTTAAGGGAATAAAAAAAAGTATTGGGTCAGTAGGATGCATGAAAAAGAAACAGGAAGAGAGAGGATTTGTTTGATGGCATGAGCTGAATTAATGAGAAGTATGAACAGGAAGGTAAATTCTTAACTTCGGTAACACTGTTCACTCATTTGAAGAACTGATGGAAGAAGTGCATTTACGTCATAGAACTCAGCTGGGCAACAGTATTTCTGTAATTAATGCTAAAATGAGTTTAATGCTGTGGAAAAGAGATGGATGATAAATTTAAGATAAGTCAAACCGCTTGTCTTTAAGGATCTGCCTGAAGCCAAGCAGGAGTGCTGTAATAGCGTTCAAACGTCAGGTTATAAGGAAGAAAAATTCTGAGGCAGAGGAAGAAGCCATCGCCACTGAAGACATACGTATATAAAGCTGTGGCACAGGGAAGATGGATGTTGAATTGAAGGAAGTAACCCAAAGAAAATGCCTGTTCCATGGTGTGCAACAGGAGCATTTAAAGAGCATTAGTCTTAAGCGGAAGATATGCAGAGAAGGAAAAATGGCTTTTGTGTATAATGTACACAGAAGTGTTAGTCCTGTAAAACCCTTTAAACATTGCTGATTGCAGAGCTGAGAGAAGATTAAAGCTATTTAATTTAGGTAGTATGTAACGTGGTATGGAAAGCAGTTCATTAAAAGGATAAATTATAATTTTTGAAATATTTATTTCATATTCTACCAGGAGGATTGAGCATAAGGAAACATGTTCTTATTGAGCTAGTCATGACATTTTTTAAGGAAAAAGCTTTTCATTTTAATTGGGGGCGTATAGCTAGTTTAATCTTTCTGAGTCAAAACCTTGATAAAGTACTCAAGCTGAGATACTTTGTTAAAGGCTTGTGTTCAAAAGAGTAAAAATATTTTTCAGCGTATTGTTTGCAATATAAACTTCGGCAGAAAAAAAAGAAAACCAAATTTTCTAAGAAAAATGAGGGAGAGACATTATAATAAAAAGTAATTTCAATTAAAACTCTACAGGTGCTGCATTTGTTTGAAAATTTCACAAGCTCTGTCACGAAAAGACTTACTTAGATACAAGGAAGTCTAAGTGGTAGGAGACAAATTTCTGTTGTTTCTTTAGGAAAGCCTCTATTGAGGACTGAAACTACAGGTAGTATATGATGATTGACAGTCTCAAGACTTCTACTTTGATTAGCTACTCTGATTAAGATTAAAAAATATTTTCAATTAACATAATTTTGATCAGAAAGCATTATGTATAGCTTAGAGTGCATTTTATTGCAGCCTACTGTCATAGATATTAATGTGTACTGTTCAAAATGTCCTTGTATTTTCTTCAGAATTCCTCCAAAGATTGTGAATATTGGGTTTTCCTGTGTTTTTATATTTCTGCCAGGTGTCATAAAAGTTTAGTTTCATTTCTATTATTCAGCTGTTGCTTTGTGGTATTTGTGACACTCTTCATAAATAGGAGTTAAAAACTTCTTTATACATACAAATACATATTTTCCTATTTACGTATATTCAACTTTTTATCTCTAGACTTGTCTTTACACTAGACAGCTTTTTTAGTAGACATCATGTGTACAGTATTCATTTTATATATGTGAGATCCTCAAGGGCCATGGCTTTTGCCAGATGAAGCACTTTTGATTTTGAGGCTGATGAAACACAGTACTGTTATTGATCTGTGCATGACACAGCCAGTCTCTCTGCTGGCAGAGTGTAGCAACATTTATCCAGGAATTTGTGAAATGTCACTCGGATCATGTTCCTAAGGTAAACTGTGCAAAATCCAGGATTCAAGCTGAGAATCCTTGAGGAATTGGACGTGACTCTCTTATTCCTTCATCCTATCTTCTAGGTCATCCGAGTGGTATTTGTTAAAACAATGTCTGTGTTTTGTATTAGGTGTTGAAGAAAGTATGATTATCACTAGGAACACCCTGTGCAGTGTAGTTATACTGCTGGTTTTCTCAGGTTTTTAAGTCACTAGGGAGAAGAAGGTTTAAAGTTAGTAAAAGTGATCTAAGCATTGCAAGTGTGTAATTTTTGTTTTCTTTGTAGCAAGTGGATGATTCCTGTACAGCTGCAAAGCAGGAGACTCTGCTTACATTTTCTGAAGAAATATAACTTTCCTTGTTTATTTCGCAGGTAGAGATGTGTGGCAATTCATGTTTGTCAGTAAGATCTCATTAAGTAATAGTGGTCAGAAAGAATGTGTGACAGTCTCTGCAGATGAAACTGTCATAATACTTATAATTACATATTTTCTTTCTTTATAAATAGGATTGAGGAAGGCTGCACATTTTTTGCTAGTATCAAAAGTAGGTCATTTAAAAAGTACTTGGTAAAGCTAAGGCATATAACAAAACCCCAAACTTCCATGTAACTATTTCTCTATTTGTAAAGGGTCAAGTGTCACTTTTCCAGACATTTTTATAGGTGGCGTTTCAGTTTAAAAATTTGTTTGGAGGTATAAAAAAGACACAAAAAGCTACAATTCTTAATTTTCAATTTTTCTTTCTAAAGCAGTTATAATAGTAACAATTTTAACGTTAGCCCTGAAGGAAAAGAAAATGAAACTTATTTGCAAACATTTTTCAATTTTAAACATTAAAATATTTTTAAAAGTCTCCTTGTATTTATTTTAAAAATTAGTTATTAGTTAAAGTAAGAAGAAACAGGTTTTATTGAAGTAGAAGTTCTGAGTTAGGTTGCCTTGGGATTTTTTTCCAAAGCTAGCAAGGATTTCCTTTTATTTTTCTAAAATAATTTCTCTATTTTGAATCCCACAAGACAAAATCAAGATTTAATGGAAACACTGATTTTGAATGACCACAGAAATGTTTTTGGTATCTGTCTTTTAAAATGTTCTTCCAACATTTGTACATAAACAGTAAACCTAGAGAGGAGAAGTTGTTGGTCATGAAAAAAGTGTTTGCATATGAAGCTTTAATTTTTACATGTTATCCCTGCCTTTATAAGATTACCATATGTGACATCCACCATAAGGTAAAACTCAGTAAGTTGTGGGAAAAGTTAAAATAGTAGTTGGTTGGGTTTTGGATTGGGTTGTGGCTTTTTTGTTTGCTTGGGGTTTTGTTTTGGTTTGTGGGATTTATTTTGCCTTGTGGATATGTGTGTTTATTTTGCGAAGATCCACAGGCTGAACAAATACCAATGTGTGTTTCTTAGGAACAGAAGGATGGTACTTCATAGCATGAAGGCCACCAGCTTGTCAAACTACTGCTCTTCATAGCAGAACCATTGCTAGCTTGTCAGGCATTATTTTTTACAGAGAATTTCACAGAGGACATTTCTTTTTCTACTTAGCAATGTCAAGGCACTCTGTGTAATAGTGCACCTTGGTTTGGCACCACATACAAAACACATATTGGAAGAAAGGAACAAGAATTTTAGTAAGTTTTGAACATAACAACAGTGAGGAAAGATTGAAGGTCTATAGTTAATGAAATCTATAAAATAATAACAGATTAATGGTAAAGACTGAAGGAGTATAATACACACCTTTCCATGCATAAAGGACTACTTAAAATTAGTGGTCAGTTTGTGCTTCCATATCCTATAAAGAGAATGGATTTAATTTTGCAAGAAGGACCACTTATATATAATGGCAGATTTTCTCTCTGAGGACAATGAAGAAGGCTGCCAGGAGAATCTTCTCTGCGTTTATACCAAAATTTTCAAGAATAATTTGCTTATACTGTTTTGCCCATGTGCTATGTTTAATGTATTCTTGACATCATTACCTTTCTCGTTTAGCAATTAATTTTTTTTTTTGTCCTTATTCTCAAATGCAAGGTCTTTTTGTTAAGATAACTAGCATAGGAAGGGTATCTTACTAGAGAGGAGTTTCAACAATGGATCTAGAAGCTAGTCCTTGAAAAGTCTTACTCCTTGGACTCCAAGTTCTTATTTTCCTCCATGCATTTTATTACTCTTTGGTAAGGTTTATCAGTGATCAGAAAGGACGACCATAACAGCTCCCACTGTTCAGGAATAGGAGTTCTTTTGGACTTCTCTGGATTTCAGAAGAGGCATGGCCACCATGACCAGTTCAGCACTGATAGGTCTGCAAAGCACCAGTTTCCTGTTTGACCCTGTTTTCTTACCTGTCACACAGTGAGATTTCTTTGTCTAGATTATATTGCACAAAGGGAATTGGCAGTTTTGTTAGAGCTTGCATCTTACTCCAATTTTCTCATTCCCACAATCCCAAGTTAAAGTTTATGTGTTCTAAGTTAGTGCTGGTGCTCTGTTGTCCTGGCTACTCCCTTCCACTACAGGAAGAAACTTCAAAACATACATCTATAGCCAGGAGTACAAGCCATTCTTATCACTTTACCAAGGATGATGCACAAACCGTCTTAAAGTTTTTGTTGTTGTTTTTGGGTTTGGAGGGTGGGTGGAGGGTTGGACTGGCATGAAGGAATGGGAGTCAAGAACTAAGGCATCTTCAACAACAGTAGAAAAAGAAAGTGTTACAACTAAGACACTTCTGAGACAAGAGAACTACACCTGAGATTCCTTTTTAAAAATGTTTATCTACAACTTTTCCTCTTTGGGACTGTCTTAATTATTCTCTGCCTTAGACTCCCCATTGTTGCAGACAATGAGTGCTGCTTTCTAGGATTCTATGGCGTCCCTACCAAAGTCAGACACTCTTACTGTCCTTGTAACACAAGGGAAGAATTTTTGGTTTTGACAAGATGCTGTTTTGCCTGAAGTGCCTGAATATTATGGACTCCATAACTGCTAGAGGAGGTAGAAGTATGTTCATGCCTTCTTACTAATGTTTTTCACGGTCTGATTTGCTCTTCTAAGGTTTAATTGGGAATCAATGAGGGAGTCATGGACTATTCCCATAGCCTGTGTCATATTCGGGTTTATTTTGCATCACTCCATTTTACTCTTGATGCCAAATGTGCCAAGAGCCTCAGTTCCTTCCTTTCTTGGCAGTGGAGACTGTTTGACTAGCCATAGCCATAGCACGTCTCACAAGATTCACAGGCGCTGGAAAAGTGTCTGCTCTTTGGTGGCTGAACAGCGCACAGTGTTCTCTTTATTTTTGGATTGAAAGGTCGTCCTGTGATCTTTAGGGTATTGTGTACACAATTTAGGGTATTGTGTACTCAAAATGGGTGATTTTGTCTATACTCTTACCTTGGTAAAGCAAGCAGAAGAGAATGAGGTAACTACTAAGGAACAGCAGCTGTAGGTCTGGTTCAAGCTGGGATTTGGAATTGCTGTGTTGTCCTCAAACTGTTCATGTATGTGAAAATAATAAATTACCCAAGTGAGTCATAATATTGATGATAATCACGATAAAGGGAAAGTATATTTCACTTTATACACTAGACTGAAAACATAGCTTTCTCTTGTGATGGTCTGTCAGATATTAAATAAATATAATATAAATAGTATATAAATAATAGAGTAATATAAAGAGTATTTTACCCTAAACTGTTCATTTATGCCTGTAATTTTAGCAAGGGTTCCAATGATAACATAAATTACAAATTAAAGATAAGACTGTGGGGGTTCATTTACAGGAATCCAGGGATGAGTTACCAGTTTAATTTATATGAAGTACATTTTAGTAGTAATTTTTAAATGCAGTTCATTATTTTGAAAAATATTCCTGTCTTTGCATTCTCACCACAATGTCTGTCATCAGCTTTCTCACACCTCTCCGAAGTGGCTAGCAATATCTTTGTTTTCTCTTATAGAAATGTAAATAATAAATAAATATTTATATAATACCTTAGACACCTTTATGTGTCTAGAAAAATTCTTTCCAGATAAGTAATGATTTTTTTTGTTGCAATTCTTTCTTGTTTATTTTTCATTCTCTATGAGAACACAGAACTTTTCCATTAGCTAGGTTTGTTAATACAGTTTATATTTAAAATGTTTTGCTTTTACACAGCTCTCTGCATGGAAACAAATGAGAAGAACGTCTGAGGACATTTTTTTCAGCTTTTTTTGATATCTGAAGTGGCTACAAATGAGATGCTGAAATAATTGAGCAGAATTAAGCATAGAGCTATCGTTACAAATTTTGTTCCTTGAATATTGCAACCAGCTTCTGAGAATGCCTATAGCCTACATACATTTTCGTAATTTTTATTTTAAAATAGCTACATCACTTCCTCAAAGAGCGTTGGAAGAGAATGGTCCTTAACAGTTGAATATCTGAAATTTAGGCAAAGGAAAATAATACATAAAGAGTAATATGGGAGGTGGAACAGCTTTTCCTACAAGCACAGATTTCCTGCCCACTTACATCTGAGATGCAGAAATATTTCAATAGAAAATGGTTCAGTCTCTAAAACAGATGGAAATGAGGAGAGTTTAAATTAATATTTCACCATTCTTTCAGTTTTTTGTTTCTTTTTTTCTTATATATTCTCTTAAAAATAACTTTAGTTTTTAAGGATATAAAGCTGTATGCTTTGGAACTAAGTGGGTAAATCAAAAGAAAGTTTAAACACAGTCTTTAAAATAGCATTTTCATTTTGGTTTCTCTCTATTTTATGTGAGTTATACAGAAAACAGATGGAAGCATTATTAATTTTTTCCCCCAATGAGTTTTAGTGCAGCATATTTGTATGTGTTATCTGAAACATATGAATACTTAGTATTGCTGCTGTTAAATTTGTAATGAGTTGTAGGGATTGTGAAATTCCCTGACTGGCTCTCATGCAAGTAGTTCATTTGCAGTGCTTAGATGTGTTAAGATTAAGCAGGGGGAATATGGCAAGCACTATCCCTGACCCTAGATGAAAAATTCAAATTTCAAGCTTTATGAGTTTGCCCCAACTCTCGTGTTTGGTGGAAATCAGATAAATACTGTGTAGTCCTGAAAAAAATCATGCAGTAAAACCTGGTTCTAACTACAAAAGATTGCCTGGATACTATGTCTTATGTTGAAAATTCCCTAGTAAGTACACAGTCAAGGAAATCTTGGGGCAAATATTATGCATCAGCTGGAAGTCTTTCCTTATATATATAATACTTAATGTGCACAGGCATGTTAGGTGTTGGAATACTAGTATTTATTTAAATAGCAGTGGTGGGTACATGAAAACATTTGTTTTGAACTTCAGCCACATCTGCACAACTGACTTGCCATAATATTCAGATATTTCCAGATGGGGCAAAGTGTCACGAAATGACAGTTACATTTTCGTTTTTAATTTATTTATAGCAAAACATTTTAAACTACTGTGTTATGTCTGGTAGGTATTAATACTTTGAATAAGTTCAAATATATAAGATAGTATATTCTGAAATACTAAATATTTTTATTTGTAATATTGATTTCTTCAAGTTCTGTAATTTTTCTCTGGAAATATTAAGGTCCTTATTATTAGACCTTAATGTGCAATGTCCTGCACACTGTATATTTTGTCATTTTACATCTCCATACTGGAAAATCAATCACTACAAAAATTTAATCACATAGTTGTGATCATATAAGTGATCATTATGAAACTACTTGTATAAGTACTGTTAAATAAATAGTTAATAGTCCTTATATTCCTTTGAAATTTGCAAGGACAGATGGAGTGCAGCAGCTGCTTTAGTATGAAAGCAAGATAGTGTTCTTAATACGTACAGAAATTAGGCATGGGATACAGCAATGTTTACTAGTACAGAGACATGAAATGAAAGTGATAGAAAATGAATTGCTAAAATAGAATTGCTGCAGGACAAAACATTTATCTTTGGATTGGTGTAATCATTATACAGATGACATGTTTCAGAAGCATTTTCATCATCATAAAAATTATGATTTATATTATTACTAAGTTTTCTTCTATTTTCAATAATTTATTTGAAAAATCATTTGGTTGCACGATGCACAGTTCTGTACTCAGACTTGTCTATTGTTATAGGAGCAGATAATTTCTTGGTGAATTTGGCCCAGAATATATTAGCTAGTTTGTTTATATATTAGTTTTGTGTGTTTTTCTAAAATATATTTATGTTTTCTGCTCTTGACCTGTGTGATATTATTAGTATTTACAAAAAGATAAAAACAAACCAAAATTCAAAAAGGACCTGTCTGGACTGATTCCATTGATTTTCTTTTTGTATTATTTAATAAATTGCTGTAGTCAGGTGTTGCTATACTAGGCTTTTATAAGTTGCAGAATAAATTTAGCTGTAGATAAACTGTAAGTACCTGAATTAAAATTACAGGTAAAACCTTTGTTTATGAAGTGTTATACAGTAAATAGCCCTTTATAAAAGATGATTGATCAGTAGTAGCACATGTTTAAGAAGACACTCAAAATCTATGAGTCTAGGAGTCTTTGTTAGTGATTACAAATGTTTTTCCAATAATAGCTGAATTTATAATTTGTATGTGTGAAAGGGCCATTCCAATGTAAATACTGCTTTTATAAAGCAGATGAACTGCAATGGTGTTACCACTATCAATAGGACAAATGTTTTTCTTTAGTAAAATACCTGAGATGAGAAATATACCTCTTATTTGCTGGTTAATGTCTGTATTTCTCTTTTGGGAACTAATTTAAACATTTCGTGAGAGATTGACATTTTCAGTACCTTAAACATCCTTAAAAGCTGCTTTGTTCATTGCAAACCATATTTAGTATGACCTCATAATAATGTAGCACACCTCAAGTGTCATGCCTGTCTTTACTATGCACTTTGGAGCTGTGTTCATCTATACTAGACAACTGCACTTCAAGGAAAGATTTTTTTTTTTCCTTGATAGGCAATTAGCAGTAATTAGGAAGATTCACTTCAGTAAGGTGTCAACACGAGATTGTTTAAAAAAGTTGAATGTCAGTGGCTTTAAAAGAGGGTTCTTTTCCCTGACACATAGGTATGGCATGTGAAACATGAAATGTTAATTTAACTTTTCTGCTTATTATTCATGCACAATATTATTTTGTCATTCAGATACTACACTGACAGAGTGCAAAGGGTGTTAAAATAGTGCTGCTAGAATAAAAAGAGGATTAATCTACCATTGGCCAATTAGCCAAAGGGTACTTAATGGTCTCTAAAGGCTACTGAAGTCTAACAACTAGCTAAAGCACTGGCAAAAAGTCCTCTATATTACCTTCATTTATTTGACATTTTGTGAAATAGTCAGCTCCTGATAACTGCATTTGGATGAAAAAAATTGCAATTAAATTATTCCATAGATTTTACTAAAATTTCAGAAGAATAAATGACAAATAATTTCTACATTTCAGAAGTTTGTCTTGCTTTTGGGGGGTCTTTGTTTCAATTTAGGGATCGGATATTAAGTCACCAAAGACTTCTGTTTGATATTTTGTCTTCATGTCTAGAATACTAAGTAATCAATGACTTACAGCACTTGCATGAAAAGAACTTTGATTGAGGATTTGAAGTTATTTGCCTTTTCTCTATATGATCACATTAAATATTCAGCACAGCCTTTTAGTCTGTAGCTATCTTTTCAGATAGCTACATACCATCTTTATTAATTTTAGCTTTTTTTTTTTCTATGACCCATCAGGCACGGGCAGGTTTTGATTCGAGAGAATGCAAAAGGGTCAAGTTTAGTGGGATTGACACAATAAATTTGTCCTGGATATTGTAAATAGGTTTATCATTATGTTATAATAATATTTGATAGACTGAGTAAAACCATAAATACCTTACTCTCTGCCTGCAAGCATGCTCTGAAAAGTTCTTTTATGTTTTATGTGTGCAACAAGTACTGCACTTATTCTTCATGTTGTTGTATGTTTTTCATGATTAAGCTGTGAGAAAATACTGTTCTATATAAAACATTTCTAGAAGCAGTATTAAATTCTAAAATAGAATTTTGTATAGGAGCTAGTCACATAGCAAATGTATTTTATTACCTACTGTAGCAAGGTTTTTTTAAGGAAAAGAAAAATGAGTGTGTTAACTTCAGTTTTCTTACAGACATAGAAATGTTTTCGTCTGCCAGGATTTTAGGGTGGGAGTGGGATTTTTAGCAAATGGGATTTTTACACATCAGAGTATATTAGCTTTAGCTGCTTTACAAAATGAGTAGTAAAATAAGATTGTTACTGCTTTAAAAGTGTGTCAAGAATGCTTGATTTACATCCTGTTTTACAATTTTTTTGTATAACATACCTCGCAAATACAAATGTATGGGATTGTGTGACTTCAGTAGCAGTACAGTATCAGCGGCTTCCAACAGAAATGTTATATTCATACATGCCAGTTGCAGTAGAATAGTGACTTCGGTAAAATGAGCTCAGAGTCCCTCATGGAGTGATAGTGATGCCAAGGAACAATAGGCCATTCCAGGAACTTCCTGTGTTAACCCACTGGGCCTTCCACACAGCTGTCTTTCTGAGCAGAGGGTGAAAAGCCTTGCTGAGTCACTGCAAGCTCTTTACTGACTACATAGGAACTGAGGTTTCATCACTACTCCTTTGTGAACAGCAGAACGGAGTGTCATGGGTATACCAGGAGCAAGGAGATTAAGATAGATGGATGTTAAAATATTGAACCCATAAACATCTGTTAAGCCAAAAACACTCTGGAGGAGGTGCAGCAGACAAAGGCCGCTACATCATAGGGGAACAGCGGTAGGCTGCCTTTACCAACATCTGGTCTAGCTGATGTTTAAGATTCTTCTACCTTTCATCCTGGTGACCTCTTCCCCTGGAGTAAATTCTTTTTACTCTGTCATTCAGGATTTGTGTGCATGGTAGCATGCACACAAAACTTTCATTGTGTCTAAAAACGAAAAAAATAATAAAAAACTTGACCTGAAATATAGGGAGAGGTGAGGAACACCAGGGTAATGAACTTATTTCTTAAGTAAATGCAAGAAATATCTTTTAGGCATAAATATCTCTACAGGGCAAGAGGGGCTGTTTTTTACGTCCCACATGGATTGTCACATAACCGTTCAATAGATTAAAAATAGAAGAGTAATGCAGTAGAATTATCAGTCCTGTAGTACATTTACGATGTCTATAGAAGTATTAAGAGACAGCTTCTGTGAAATCTCTGATTACAATTGTGTGCCTGTCTGCTTTTGTGAGTTGGGAGTCTTGTACATCATATGCTACTTTCACTTTATCCCTGTAGTTCTTATGCTATTTCTGAGTTTATGTAGATTCTTATTTCAAATTCTTTTTCTCTACCTCCTTAAATAGTTTCTATAACCAAGTGTCATCTTTAGCAACGGTCCCATGAAGACCTTTTCTTTTTGAATATATGTGCTATAATTTTTGAGAATGTGGCCAGTGCAATTCATTATGTTTTAGAACTGATGCATATTGTCAGCAGCAGTAGCATAAAAAACTTCTGAGAGTCACGAGCTATCTTGGGCAGATATGGGGGCATTTCTAATTTTGAACAGAGATATTGATCTAGCTATGATTTTTTTTTTCTTGCTTTTCTTTTTATGAATAATTTATTATAGAGACACTGAATCATGAAATTCTGCATGTAGAAATATTGGTTATACTGGACAAATTAACATAATCCTCATGTTTTTCTATACTTGCCCTTCTGTACTACTACTGGTTTTGCTTATTGAAATAGCCCTCATTTTGTCTTTTACTCTGTGAATGTATTAATTATGAGAATAATATATCAGATTAAGGAATAGTCAATTAGAAAAAACACTATCTATCTCTTGTTTAATAATGACAGCAGACACAGAAGGGAATGGGAAGATTAACCCTTTCAGTAAGAACAGTACTTACCTCAGATACATATGTAAAATGCCCACTGACTTCAATAAGTGCACTTAGTGAATATGAAATAAATACTGTTAGCGTTTTAACTTTAAATACCAGATGAATTTACTTTGTACCCATGATATTTTTTTAGGCTAATGCAAAATCTACAAGCATTATTTTCTTATTCATAATGGGAATAAATGTGACTCTCTTTTATCTGTATATATATGATCATCAGATCATTGTCATGGGAGTGTATATTTTTATAAACACATATATATGATGTTTTTTTCTAATAACATCAAGCTGTATAAAATCTAATTTGTAAGTTAAATAATAAACTGTTTGAAAATAGAATACTCTCCTTAACTTTCACCTTTTTTCTGGGGTTTTTTTGTTTGTTTGTTTTTGGGTGGGTTTTTTGGTTTTTGTTGGATTTTGGGGTTTTTGTGTGTGTTTCTGTGGTTTGGGGTTTTTTTGATTCGGTATTTTGTCTGGCACCAGCATATAATCAGGCACACATTTAGCAATTTCAAGCTGTTATGTATCTTGTCATGTTTTTGATCAGGATCCTTCACAAAGTAAGGGGTTTTTTGCACTTTGAGATATTTCAATACAATTTTGTACAATTGTTTCTTATGTTAAGCTACTATATTACAGTCCTATTTGGAATAGTAAGATAGCACTTTAATAACCCTTTTAAGGAGCAGAGAGCTGTTAGGCCATTGTTGGCTTTCAGCTGACTACAGTTTTGTGAAAGTTAATCACTAGCATGGAGATTGTATCAGTTCTCCTTTTTGCAGAACAACATTCAGTATTACTTAAATTAAAGCAATTATTTAAAACATTACTTCTGTAAGGAGTAATGTGAAATATATTGGTACAAAGATTGAATAAGTCTTGTTGGTTGTCAGTCAAGTGCAAGACTGAGAGTTTGTTTGCATGATATTTATTTGAACTAAATCCCTAACAAGGCTCGTCTGCTAATTGGACTTTGTATTTATATTGCTAAGTGAGAAGCATTTTGGCTGCAGTATAGGGTGGTAAGACCTACCCAGTGGAATAAACAACTAACATCTGTTATGCTGTCCTGCTCCAGCTTGTCTTTTACCACTTAAGTACTTCAGCCCTAGAGTCAAGGTTATGGAATATGTGGTTCTCTGGCTATGGTGCATATATGGAAAGCGATGAAATAACACATAGGTAAAGACCAGCCAGCCAGGCGATGTTTAGTGCAGCTGGTCCACTTTGCTTTAACCTCTACAAGCCCTACAAATACCAAAACTAAAGCCAAGACAAGGCTGTATGCTTTATAGCAGTTGTCAACACAGCAATTCAAGTGAGCTTACAGTGGTCACAATTATAATAGATTTGACATTTAACCACCCTTAATTCACACTGGTGTTTGAGACACTGTGATATTTCTTTGTGTTCTGTGTAAAAATAATTGCTGAATTCCAGAGGGGCTCTAGGTAAACAGGTTTCAAAAGTAACTGCTGTTACAGTTTTATATGATAATTTTTGTTTATCTTGGTTAAAACAGTAACGTATTTAGTCAAAATTGAATTTTTTTGCCCTAAAAAAAAATTGCATATTTTTAATGGTAGTAACCATTTCTCTGCTGGATTTGATCTTTGTCTGTACTAGAGAATTCAACCAACAGCTACGCAATGTAATTACAGATACTATATACTGTTTCATTCCTCTTGAATTCTGAACTGGAGAAGCATCTCATATGATCAAGCAGAAATATTTTTAGGATGAAACTGTGATTGTTTATTCTCTTTGTAAAACAGGTGTTGACCTCCAACCTGGCCAAGTGGCAACAGGAGAAGGAGGATTTACAAGTAAAATTAAAGTTGAGAGAACATCTGTCTCAAACTGCTGGCAAGAGTGAAGCCACACCAGCTCCTTCAAAGAACATTGATTTAGAGATGAAACAGCTGCAGTGCAAACTAAAGGTGACAGAACAGATTATCTAGTGCTGAGGATAATTCGTATGAGCAGTGGTTCATAAGTGGGTCAAGCAGACATACGTATATGCACATATGCTAACATTTGTATATTGTAGCCAGTGATTAGCAGCTTAGGTGTTAGATTGCCTTTGATGGTAAGTAGAAATTTAGTCATAGACAGATCTAAAAGTTACAATTAAAACAATTTCTGCAGATCAAATAGGCCAGACAAGGAGCCTTGCTGGATTTTCACACAGTGATAAAGTACATCTTGTTGGAAGGTGCTGTAGAATTAGTTGGATGAGAATTCAGTTGATTCCTTTCTTCCTTTAAGAAGAAGAAAAGCAATACCTGTCTGTGAAAGGGGAGCAAAGAATTTGTGCTGATGGGGCAGCACTGTTGTCTGTGTGTTACTACTGTCTTGGTCTTCAAATGGACTTTTTTTTTTTTAATTTATATTCTTGTAGATTAGCTGGTAGTGAAATACTGACTTGTTGATGATTTCAGTTTTTAGTCTGCAGTGATTCTGTTGCGTGTGAATGATGTAGATACTAGACTGTGTTGTTCTGAAAGCTTTCTCGGCAGGAGGCCTGGCTCAAACATACTAATTCTTCTTCTCACTGGAGAAATATATTTGCAACAGAATGTCTTAAAGTTGTTTTTTCCAGTTGTTTTCTGTTAAATAGTAGAGGAAAGAGAAAAGGTCAAAATGGTACAGCTTCGTGCTGCTAGGAAAAACTCCACAGTAGTCAAAGGATCTGCCAAAGGATCAGCTAGAAGAAAAGGCTGTATTACACGGTCAGCATAGCTGGCTCTAAATGCTGGATTAGCTGTGCTAGCACACGATATGTGGGTTATGCTCAGACCTCTTCGTTGTTGATGGTAATCATGGTATTACAGATCTTGGCTATTGCACACTGGATGCATAACATCTAAATTCAGGGATTAGTAAAGGTAGGTCACATTGATAAAGAGATGAGGCTAGCAGGGAGTAGCCATGAAAAGGCACATAAATTGATCTACTTTAATTATGAGAAAACCATACACACTGTCTTCTTGAGTATTGTTTTTAGATTTGGGATTGACTAACCTGCTTCTGCTGCTGGTGAGTGGTCATTTCTGTTAATTAGGGTTGTACCTTTTAGATGAGTATCTTCATTATCCAGAAACCTAGCAGTCAATTGATCTACGCAAGTATGAAAAGTAAAAAAATTGGGATTTATTTTTTTAAATAGCTTAAGAGTAACACCCACGCTAGAAGCCTACTCTATTTGTCTGCCAAATGTGAACAGCAAAATAAATTGCTGAAAAATCAAAGGTTTTTTGTTTCTGCAGCAGAGGAAACATTTAGCAAGCATATATAAATCTGATATCAAAAATACTAGCATGACTTTTAATTCCTTCTTAAAGATACATTAAATTTTTAATGAAAAAATAAATCATGTATGCAAAACTATATTTAGGATGGAGATAGTCTGTGACCCCAAATGCTAAGTAGTAGAGTAAATTCACTGGTTTCTGAATTGGATGAGAGTTTTGAATATAAGGGTCTCAAAAAGTACTTAAATCAAGTTTCTAAAATTCTTAACTTTATTTAGGGCTAGTTTAAGTCCTGCAAGTCGTTTCTTAGCAGAAGAATTTGACAAAGGGTTGTCAATTATTGTTCCAGGCTCTAGCTGACTTAAAAAGGAGACACATAGTTACTCTCCTAAATATCTGAATGTGTAAGAGGCAAAAGCTTTCCTTGTAGCTCAAAATCTCCAAGTACCTGGTTTTGTTAGTTTTTCTTTTTTTTTTCCTTAGCACTGTCTTTGCAGTATTTGTTTATGTTGTATGTAATGACTCCTTGTATCTTTGCCAATAGGAAGAAATGTGTTAAGTGTGGGTGGTGAGTTTGGAAGCAAAGTACCATAAGCCTATGCCTTTGCCTCTGAACATGTGCAGGGGCCCACCTACGTAATCAAGTTCATGTCTGGTGTGTAAACCACGAAACTGGGTGCTCTGCTTTACACTAATGGAACACAAGCTCCACAAACAGGTCTCGGGAAACTCAGGAATATTCTGCTAGCATACATCATTTTAACAATTTTCTGGTTATACCTCGCATTATAATAATAGTAAATAGACTAGACAAGTTATTAAGAACAATATTTTACATCTAACTATGCACACAAGAATATATACTCCCCTTGAGGTGCACGGAGTTATGTACAATACTCCCATTAATGTTAATAGGCATTACAAATCTGCACCGAGCAGAGAAATTCTCCTGAAGTATCTTTGTTTACAGCATGTCTGATCTATTTGCTTATTGTTTATACATAGTGAGTAAAAAGCTATAGTACGGTGTTTCAATCTGTATACATATAAGCACACATGTATGTTGTACATATGCTTACCATGTATTTTTTGGCAACACCTTTTGGAGTTCTGAAATACCTCTATGTGGTGTGTTTGAGCTGCCATTTCAGCAATGGCAGTCAATGCATATGCTCAGATTGCTAAGATGGCTACTTAGTTAATTTCTTTTTTTCTGTAGACTGATGTAGTTATTCTGAATTTAGATCTTGGGTAAATGATATGTGTAATTGCATGGAGGAATAGAGGCACTTCTTTTTTTACTATATACAAATGAGGAATGGCTAACAACTGTATAATTGTCCTTCACTGGAATGACGTGTGCCTGAAAATTAGGATCATACCTGCTTGTTGTTGTGTTAGTACAGCCAAATGGAAATGTCTTTGTCTTGTGCTTTGAATTTCAGTAGACATAAAAACAACCACTCTTGTAAATTGTCTTGTATTTCCAAATACTCAAGATGAAAGGAATTATTGGACATTCTTGTGCTGTATATATATAGACTCCTTGTGCTGTAGAACTGTACCATTCAAAAGTGTAGTTCAAATGAAGATCCAGTTTCACCCCTCTTCTGTTACCTTTCCTTCTAACCATGAGAAGATGGTCAGAGAAAATGTGGTCCTGACTGGTGCTTTCAAGTGTCCCAGGGAACATCTATTAACCATACATTATTAAAACAATGGAAAAGTAATGATTTTTGTCATATTTTCCAAGGAATGTACTTCTGCTTAAGTGTTTCTAGAAAGTAAGAATGCTCCTTTTTACCACTTAATTTGTAAGAACCATCATAAAATACATGAAAATTTACATAGATAATTTTTTTCAGAATTTACTGTTAATTGTGATCACATTCAGTCTACTTTATTTATATTTTAATATTTTTCAATATAGAAGTCGAATACTGAAACTACTAAGCAATCGGCCACCATTAAGTCACTAAAAAATCAAGTCCAGGAAAAAGAAGAACGGATTCGGGAACTACAAGCGAAGTATGGTTTCTCTTCTATCCATTGTGTCTGGTGCCACCCAGTGGCAGCTGTAAAATCGCTACAACGTTCACTGCTCTTCGATTTTTAAGAGAACGATGTATTCTTTAAATTGCAGTCTTGCATACTGTTACGGGGGTTTTTTGAAACTGGAGCAGTATAGGCTTAAATTGCGATTTTTTTAAACTGATGAGTGATTAGCTAGCTACAGTATCTGTATAGCAATAAGGATACCTTAAGTCAGAACTCGGGCTCTAGAGTAGGCTGTTTTATCCTTGATGTAAGTCGAAATGAATTCCTCAGCACTGTTAAACACAGTCTTTCAAATTCAGTAATTCTTTGCCTAGGGGCTAAGAGACATGTCAAGGTTCAGATGCTTAAATAAGATTAAATAGCTACTCTTATATTCATAAAAAAGTTCAAAAGGACAGTTGTATTTGTTTCTATTTGAATTGATTAAGGTTTGCTATTCATTTTGAAATTCAAAAATGGTCAAGTATGCAACCAAGATTTTTATTCTACCTACTGTAACTGATATAATACTGTTCTTCAGTATAGATTTTTTTTATAAACTATAAAAAACTTATTAGTGTATCTGAATTTCTTGTCTGCCCAAGAGTTTAACTCCTCTAACCGTTCTGATTTTTTTAATTGAAGAAATAATGCAGTTTACTTATCTGAAATAATTTCATTTAAAATATAGAGAGCTCTTAAAATGGTTAAATTGTGTTCATTGTTTATTTTATGTTTCAAAGTGAAACTGAATTTTTCCACCATAAGATTTTAAATTTTAAATAGTTACTGGATAGCCTGCTTTCTTTATAAAATAGATACCATTTTTTTGTAAGCTGTAAGATATAATAACCAAAATAACAGTAAGAGTATAAAGGTGAAATAAATCAAAGAAATTTTTAAATGCACTGTTTTCCTGGGGTTTTTTTAAATACGGCATTGGCACTGTATTAACAGTGTTGTATTCCTGAACAAGCTACCATTTATTTTGCTTTCACTAGAAAAAGACACAGATATCTGGACATATTTAGGTGTTGCTTATGTTTATATTTAAAATATTAATTTGTGTTCTAATAGTGGAAGCTTTGTATAAGGCATAATTTTCACATTGAACAAAGATTACTTTTTAGTATATGAGAGTTTTGGGGGGTTTTTGAGAAGTTTCTGACAAAAAAAAAAAGCTGATGTTATTTCTAGGTTTTGCATTTTATCTCATCTGACACACGGGGAGAGAGTTTTTTCAACTATTTCTGTGTTTTACTCAGTTGGATGAAAGGAGGCTTCCCCATTTCACTTTCTATTGAAAATAATTTTGCAAAAAACGCTGTTTGAATGATTATTTGAGACATCAAAGGAATTTAATTAATTAAATTTTGTGGGCTCAGCAGGTTTATTTTCCCTTTTCTTGATAATAGTTTAAGAATTATTGTGATATCAGTTCAGATAAGCAAAAAGCAAATCACAAATATATTGCATATTTAGAAATAGGTCTGTTTAAAAAGAGACTGAAACTGGGTTTAGTACTTGAGAACAGGGTAAATTGTAAGAACTGCATCAGCTTTTATTTTTAAAAGTATTCTAAAGCTACAGGCATGATAGATTGTCTACTGCCTTTATGCGTTTTAGTTGCATATTAACCAAATTTTCTAACAGTGATATGCAGTCCAGCAATTTCTTCCCCTGCAGAATTTCTCAGTTGGAGAGGGACCTTACTATGAAAAGACATTTGATAGAAGACTTAAGGTCTCGCCTAAAAGCAAATCAAGAAAATGAGAAAACCTCAAATGAAACATTGGAAAGTCTGGAGAGAAAGGTACTTCTTTCTTGCTATTCCTAGTTTTCAGAAAAACAGAAGCTGGTGGATTTACAGAAGTTATTTCAACACACTATACATATTAAATCAATATATTGCTTAAAGCAAACAACATACAGTTAATTGAAGGGTGTAATTCCCTCCACTATAATTTGTATGAAATCAGTATATGGTGATAGCTTGAATGGATTCAGCATAATTTAATTTCTCTTCATTATAGATGTAATTAAATATTAAAGTATTCAGAACACACAGTTGCAAGGATATGCTGTAAGTAGTGGGATTTAGTTTTATGCACTGTAAGTTCATAAAATACAGTAGACCTGAAACAAGGGCGATTTTACATGACATATGCTAATGAAGTCCATGCATCTCTCCTGGCTATAGTAGTTAAATGCTTTAATATGTTAATCTATTTTCTACTGCAGTGTTATGAATGATTCACAGTTCTTAGCTTAAAGTAATTCTAACTGTGTAGGTAGTGCTTGACTTCTGTAGCAAATTATTTTCTTCTGCAAAATTTTAGGATGATTTCACTGAAGGTAAGAGAACTTGTATATGGTTTGGCGTATTTCTATGTTATCCAACTGATGTATTGCACTTTGGCCTTTAGTGCCAGAAAAAGATCATGGTGTTTAGTTGCCTGTCAGGTTATGCAGCTTATGAATGCAAAATAGAAATAAACGATCCGCCAGTTTGCTTTTTTTTTGCCTAGAATGCAAGTGCTTGCTGAATATCACAAGCCCTATTTCTGCTTGCAGTCATACAGCATTTTCAGCTCCAAAGAGAGCTACTGTATAACCCTCCATGCTAAGGATAAGGTGTTACTAAGAAATCCACAGCCAGAAAGTGAGAACATAAGTAAGCAAGGGAGCTAACGTATGACATGAGAAAAATACCTGGTTTTGGTTTTAAATGAAAGGTTTGGCATGGAATGATGTGCTTTAGTGCTGTACTTTGACTCTTTCAAGCACTGCATTTCCAGAGAATCCTATTCCATACGTTATTTTGATTATTCCATGTGGAAAATCAGCTTGATAAATTTTACATTATCTTCAGCAAAAGATCAAAGAAATTCCCTGTTACTCAATATTGTCAGGAAAACTTTGTGATTAGCACTATAGGAAAGCTGAATGATTTTTAAGAGCATTGTTTTTTTTCATTTTACCCCCAATCAGTGTTTGCATTGGATAATCATTATCTAAGAAGCTTTACAGACTATTAGCATATAGACAGTTATTTTCTCAGCTGAGTTTGAATTTATGTTTTTATCTCTGACAAAAGAAATTAGTGGAATTTGTAGTTTACTCCCTTTTGCAATTACTGTAAGCCTAAAATATATATGAACCAACAGCTCTGCAAATGAAGAGCTTTTCTTCATATTTAATACAAGTCAAAACTTTATGTAACAGGATTGTGTGCAAACTGATCTCTGCTGGATCAGCAGTAGAGATTCATTTAAGTCTGAAATTTCAGAAAAAGATACTTCAATGAAGTTATTTATATAGTTATATATGTTTATGTAATATAGATATGCTTAGTTCTGATTTTATTCTAATTTTTAAGTTTTCTATCTTGATAAACAGTGCTCTTGGCCTTTCATTATTTCAGGTGAAGGCACTGGCTGAAGACAAAAAAGCTTCCATTGACTCACTGAAACAAAGATTTAATGTAGCTATGGAAGAGAAGTCTCAGTATGAGCAGATGTATCACAAGGCTAAAGATGAGTTGGAGAAAAAGGTATAATTATGAGTTTTGATGGCTCCACTGTGAAAATTTTTCTTACCTTACTTTCAAATGAAAAGTTGCAAGGTCATCAGCTTAAACTTTCAGTACAGAAAGGGAGAAAACAGCAAAATAATAGTAATCTGTTTCTCTGATGTTATTCAGTCACACCTCTGAAATTTAGATACTGAGACATCGGCACAATGATTGAAAATGAAGTTACTTTTTGCCATGAAATGACACATTATATGTTGGAAGTGAAGTATTCTGTGATGGCAACCATGGTGTGGGAGGTTGGTTTGTTCATTAATTTTTTTGTAATCTACCATACCTCCCTATCAGCTTTTATCATAGCACTGCTGTGTCTCTGTGCATGCATTTCAGGATCTCAAGCTTACCAAACTAGAGAGCAAAATGATCGAGACTGAATGTGCTATGACTGAGCTTGAAACTGCTGCATCTCAACAACTACATGGCTTGGCTAAACAGAGTGCACAGGCTTTGGAAACTCTACAGAAGGAGCTGATGCTCACCAGTGACAAAGTAGAAGAGTTCAAGACATTTGTGAAGGTTTGCATGTTGATTTTCTTCTGAGTGTTCACCTGAATAAACATATTTTTGATTGAAAACAAAATGTAAAAGATTAGGCAAGGGTTTGATGCACTCCCTGTTCCAGAACAATACTTGTAGTTCCTGCAGTGTTCTGGTGTCAGGTCTGAAAGAGGAGAAAGAATCAGTGCCTCTCTCCCGGACATTCAAAGACTTCCATAACCTTTATTGGTCCTTTTTTATATATGACTGCCATATACTTGTTCCCAAAAAACATTGCTTAGTTTTGTATCAGATTACGTTGCAGCAAAAAAAATTCCCAACACATTTAATATAATAGTTCATATCTATTGATTACTGTGAATTACCTCATTTTCCATAGGTATGTGCTTCTTGTTTTAGAAATACTAAATAAGGAAGCCTCTATGTTGCAAAATTGAAAGCAGTTTTAAGAGCAGTATGTAGAATATTGTTTCTTTATATTCCTTCCAGTGCAGTGGTCACAGCACCAGCCTGACCTGAGTTCAAGTAGGGTTTGGACAGTGCTCTCAGGCACATGGTGTGACTCTTGGGGATGGTGCTGTGCAGGGCCAGGAGCTGGGCTTTGATGATCCTTGCAGGTCTCTTCCAACTCAGAATATTTTTTTGATTTTATTAGTTTAGCATGTAACTACTGTATATCAACTTTCAAAGAGGGCTATTTCTTATTAGCCCGTGAAACAGAGCCACTTCTCTGCTGCTCTTGGATTTCTGTGGAAGTGAGCTGCTTTCAGATATGTTTGAACAAGTCTGAAGCATTCAAAGTAAAGAGTAATAGTATTTTTGATGCACTGGAAAAAGAAGGCATCTATAGTTATATAGTTACAGTTATCCCTTCAAGAATAACTTTCAACTCTGGATTGAAATTTAGTAACTTAAATACTTACGCATTTTATCTTCTTTCTGTCATCATCAGATGAAAAGTCACTGTACATAGCAGTTTTCAGACCTTTAGCATTTGCCTGAAATCATCCCATATTCAGTTAAGTTGCAAAGGTCATACAAAATTCTTTATAAAAAGAGACTGAACGATGTTGAATATGCTTTGAAATCCTAAATTCAAAGAATTCATAACCTAAATTTTCTAAGGTGAAAAAAATTACTGGTTTTCACAAAAAAGTGCCTGTTACGAGGTTTTTTATTTTTAAAGTTTGTGGTTAAAATAAAGGTTATTTTCTGTTTGCCTTTTGATGTAACTGTTGCAAAAGAAGTATAAAACTGATCACTATGCCCGTTCATTCAGAAATATTCTGCCTATTCTTGAACAAACTAAATTTTCTTGAGAGAAAATGTACTTTCTTCTAATACTGAATGCTTACTCTAAGAGGAAGAAATAGGTGTTCTTTCCACAGCTGCATGCTTATTTTTGGCTAAATATGGGAAAGCCTGAATTAATCTAATGTATTATTATTTTAATAATAATATTTTATTATTATAATTAAAATATTATAATATTTTATCTTAATCTATTATTTTTAATTAAGTACTTCTATGTCATTGATGGCAGAGAGGAGCAATTCAGTCTCCATTCAGACTGGTATGAGTTTTGGAATGTCTTCATCAAATAAAGTGAAAATAGCAGTTATAGAAATAAGGAGGTAAAGAAATCATACTATCAATATTTTACATACTTTCGTAATTGAAAGTTTTTCAAAAATTATAAAATGAGAAAGTAAAAGGTTTTCTATTCTTGAAAGTAGCTGTAGTGAGCAGAATCACC
>VZRO01001681.1:190486-244707 GCA_013397915.1 Daphoenositta chrysoptera
AAAAATAATAATAATAATAATAATAATAATAATAATAATAATAATAATAATAATAATAATAATATTTAGCTAACAATATCTATTTTCTTGCCTGGATAGAAAGAATATGCATGCATATTTCAAGTAACATTTTTTCTGGCTACCGTTCCTCTGCAGAAAGATTTTTTTTTAAAACAAAGATAGTGTCTATAAGTAAACTACTTTGTTTGGTTGGGTGCTAAAATCAGATAACAATATATCACTGTATAAAAGTAAAATTTTTGGCAATTCAGTGGAATTGTGTAGTATATCAAGTAAATCCTGTTAAAATACCTCTTGTGTATCTGATGTTATAACAAGGTATTGTGATCATACTTATTGTAATAAGTAGCAGTACTCCTTCCTCTTGAAGAGGAGCTCTTCTTTTGAAGTCTGGTCTCCCTTGTTTCTATTCTTCCAGATAGCTGTGAGTTTTTTGTTCCCTGATCTTGATTCTCACTCAAGTTCCCATAACTCAAATAAGTTTTTCTATATAGAGATCAAGTTTAACCTATATATATATATCACTTAAACAGGTTAACATAATTATATGACCCTCTAATCTTCGTCTGCTATTTGGATCACTTCATAAGCTTTACTTGTTTTTCAGAGTGTAACTTTCTCCTCATTCATAAATTGAATGCAGTTACTTTTTCTACCGTTTCCATGTCTCTTGTGACATTATTTAGTTCTTTTTTAACATACAACAATTAAATTATTTCAGAGTTTCTAATTAATAGTTACTGCTATTAATGGGAGAACAGGGAACTTCAGAGAAGAGAGTGTGACTGTTTGTAGCAGGCAGTGTTACTTGCTTTTAGAGTTACTGATAACACAGAACCACAGGATCTTGGATCTATTTGGGTCGAGATAAGTTACAAAGCCTAGGGAAGAGGTTTCTTGTAGAAGTCCAATATGCACCACTGGATCACATTAGAGGTTATGATGAGTTACTAGTGGAGCACATACTTGTAATGTAATGTCATAAAATGCTGCATTGCTGTGGTCACCCCAATTTTGGACACTTAGGCAATTAATTAACATCACTAGATTGTAGAACCTAGTAAAAGTTTCCACAAATGGTGAAAGGAATACTTGTAAACAAAAGTTACTGAATCCAATATGTTCTAAGTAACTATTGGATTTATTTTTGTTGGAGTGTTGGGATAGGGATCAGGCATTATGTCCTGAACGACTTTCAGTGGGAACCAACAGGATGCCTAAAATAGACTAATTCAGAGCAGTTCATTTCTCCAAAGCTGTTATGAGGAAGATATAGGCTAGTAGGAAATATAAATAGAAATTGTGGACTGTAACAGTTTATTAAGTAACCAAAAAACCACTGTTGCATAGTTAGATGGTAGCTCCTTATAAATACCTATTTCATTTTGGTAGGAAAGAGAGCAAAATATTTAGAAATAAAAGGCAATATAAACAAAGTGGAAATTGGATTATAGATAATAACCTGAAAATATAAACAACAATGTAGTATAAAAGATAGAGAAGAGATTAAGGAAATCAAGAGGAAATATGTGGGTAGCAAGGCTAAGGACAGTAGCAAATGCACAGGATTTAAAAATGCACTACTACTAAGATAGCTATTACAGGGCAGATACAGTCTATTATTAGATAAAACAACTCTGTAACTGTGTAAAGACAGAGGTCAATGAATATTTCTGTTTTGTTTCTGAAATGAAGTAGGCTGATGTTTTACAAAGATGCTGCAACATCCTTAATCTATTAGTAGCCAAGGGAAGATTTTTCTAGAAAGAAATTTTTCTCGAAAGAAGTATTTTTGAATTGAAAATTTTTATGGCTTACATCTTTATAGAGCTGGTTAAGAAATTTTTCTCATGCTGATCCTCATTTTGAATAAGTATAGTACATATATACTATAACACTGCCTAAAGTCTAAAAGAATGACAATATTGAGTCAATATTCAGAAAAGGCAGTATTTTATGTTCATTAGTCTGACCTAATTTTTGGATAAAATACTGATACAAAATTCAATTATTAAAGTATTAAAGCACGGGTGTATAGTTATACTTCTTAGAATGCCTTTATGGAAAGCAAACTGTATTGAGTAAATCTGTTTTTTTTTTTTCTGGAGACTAGTACAAGTCAGTTGGTAAAGGTTACTATTTTTTTTAATATACTTTTTTTAAGTTGTCTGACCTACTACTGAGATGTTCAGATTTAAAAAATAGGCTATGCAATATCAATAGTATGTTAAATGGATTAAAAATAGCTCATGCAGTTGATCTGAAAAATAAATCATAAAATGTAGGTGGTTTTTAGAGTTCCATAATGATCAGAACTAAACTTGATTATTCAACATTTTCACAAAATTCATATCCTGATAAAATTTTTCCATGGCATTTATAAAGACTAAGAAATAATAATGAAAGTAAGGCTGTAAGTATGTCAACTAGGCCAAATAAAGCATCTTTATTACAGAAAAATGCAAACTACCTGGAAGAGGGATCAGGTGGCTCTGAGAATACTTCAGATGCATTTTCTAGAGCTCATGTCTTTATCCCATCCCACTTCCATCAGCACCATAAATTCTCTTTGAATCATGCATTCTATTTTTATGGTGTACCATTGCCCTGGATTTTCTATAACATGTACTCTCCCATCCTCAGGTAGATCTTGCCAGATATGTGCAGCACAGCAACCAGAGCAAAATGTTTTTTGTTGTGTGTTTGTAGAGCTTGTGAGAACTCATGCAGAAAACAGCCACTGGATAAAGTTAAAAAATTGCTATTAGACTGCTTGACTGGATTTCTATTGAAAATACAGTACAACATATTAGTTTACTACAAAACTGTCCAAAATCCTGCATGAATTCTGTGTTATCTTTTTTTTATGCTCCTCTAGACTTTGACCATATGTTTCTGTTAGAGACCTTTGTAAGCCAAGACTCAGTAGTGTCGTCTGTCCCATTCGACTTGTACATCAGCAAAACTCATTTTAATCTGCGGTGATGACACCTGCCTGAGCATGAGAATATCAGAACTTTTCTGTCCTTGAGAAGGATTGTTCTGATAAGGCATCTATATTCAACTGTGGTGGTAATGAATAGGTGATGGCAGCTGAATGCTTTGAGATCAGTTGAGTGCACTTCTCACTTCCATAGTGCCTCTGTCATCTGGGACTCGTGTGCTTTCCACAGAGGATACCCGCTGCAGTACAGTGCACATCTGGTGTGTTCTGGCATTGTTCTTGATAGGTCTCCAGTACAACCATCTGATAAAATTGACTGCCAAAATCAAGACCCATGGCAGTTCACTTGGCAAGCTTAATAGATCTAAGTTGGGATCTAACACTCACCCTCTTAAGACAGCTGCCCTCATTTCAGCTACTCAGAGCAGGGCTTAAGCTAGGTGCATTTCCCTCCCTGCTCTCTTGTTTGACATACATCTATGTTCACCAGCCACATGTGTCAGAGGACTTACATCACCTCTGCTTGGCCAAGTGGTGTTCTGCCAGTTATTTGCCATTCGGTCAGTTTACCTTACCTTTACCAACCTAATAATGTCGATCTCTATTACCTTTCTGCAATAGTTTACCTTGAATACTGATGTAAGTTTTGCCGTGGCTTATTTCCTCAATGCTATTGTGGGCTGTAGTTCAAAATACAGGTTTAGGTAAGTTAACACTTTGGTTGAAAAGTTACCCCCCCAGTGAACCTCACTCCTCATTTCTGCCATTATGAAACTTCCTCCCTACTGCATTTCTGAAATGTCATCATAGATATTATCTGGGTCAATTGTGAGCTAGTTCATGAAAATTCAATTAACCTTATAAAAACCCACACCACCAGCTTTTGTGTACCACAGAGGGTCAGAACAGGGACAGGTTTACATGGTTGCAGGCTGGAGATGCTGGGACTGCCCCTTAGTGGCAGTGCTAATTGAAAATGTTACATGAAGCTTTTTCCTGTTGCAAACAATTGGGAATTAATGACTGGCCACGTTAAAAAATCCTATTATTTGGGAAATTCATGTTATTTACTGTCATTGTCTTTTTCTCTTGAACTGTTCTGTGTTTGGTCAAGATAGCGCATTCCTAGGTAATAACTACTCAGGATGGGTGTATACAGATCATGTCCTATTTGCTCTTTACCTATAAAAAAAACTTAAAAAAAATTAGACATAATTAGTTGAGTTGGAAGGCACAAATATTTGGGAAATATTCCATTGGTTTTCATCGGCTGCTTTATGACATGGGAGCAACACAAGTACATTGCTACTGTCTGTACTTTCAATCACAAAGTCAGTTCTTCAGACAGAAGGAAATCCTTGCACGGGACTCTCAGAGTTCTCCAGTTACAGTGAGACAGCAAGAGATATTCTTCATAGAACTTTCTTGTTGCTGAATGTTTTATCAAACCCTGTGGATTCAATTTTCCTGGCAGTACTACTGCTCCAACGTCTTCAGGCCCAGGGTGACAGGACACAGTTTTTCAGATAGGTACCCAGATCAGATGCAGAATGATCATTTGTTTCTTTATCTGAAAAAAAAAGCACATAATGGGTAACTGTAAAATTCAGTACTTGGCTAAAACAGACTAACTTTTTGTAGAAATAGAGCTATGGTATGCTGTACAGATGAAAACTGGCTTATTTTGAAAATTTTATGCAATTTTATCTGAACTGTGCCAATTTGGAAGTGTCGTTTGACCAAACAAAGATTTCTTCTGCAAGTCACTGGGACATTTTGCAAACAACAGCAGATACTATCATACAAATCGTCACTGTCAGTTTTGATTTGGAAGTGGACACCTTTAATATAACTTCAAGTTGCTAGAAAATTTTCCCCACTGGGAACACTTGAGCGCCAAAAGACAAGTATATTTCATTTATTACACTCCAAACTATCAACACTTTACCTAGAAAAGTATACCCAGTGTGATTATTTTGTATTGTGTGGAGTACATGGAAAGTCTGCCAATCTGTTCAGTCAGAATCAGCATAATATTTGATTCCAGGAATATGTTCCACCTTGAAGAGTATCAGTAGTCTTACCTGTAGAATACACACCTTAAAAGATGGTGTACTGTATGCAAAGCAGTATTCGTGTAACTGAGAAAACCTCACCATTAAAAAAAATTAGGCATTTATTTCTTCTTCTTCATGTGCATGCTACTTCAGGAAAAAAAGGAGAAACACAGCTTTTATTATGAAATACCAACCTTTCTTGGTTCTGAGAAGAAATTGGTGATAAATTAAGCTAATCTCCATCAGGATTACTCTGCATCTGGGATTTAGGCAAATTGAATCAGAGGCCTGAATAGTGACAGTGAATATCTATTAGACTGTAAACAGAATAATAGGCCTTGTGAATTTTAATGAATGAAGCGAATGGCTGAATTCTTACAGTTTACAGAAGGCATATGGTTAGTGATATATACAGTGTGCCAGGAACAGCATATAATGTAGATATCTTAATGGATAAAATCTTGATAAATAAAAAGGCAGAAAAAAGAGGAAGATGCTGAAAAGCTTTTCCTTACTCTACTTTTTCTTTGCTTTTTTAGACATAGAAGGATAGCACTTCACCTTGGTTTTTGACTATGATAGGTAAAGACCATAACAGATGTTGTTTAAAATATATTGAATGTTTTTATATCCTACTTTTTGTGTAATTCTGTATTAAGAATTTAGGGATGTTGATTTAGGTGATTCAACTATGCAACCAAGTTATAAGGTATGTCAGGTATGTCTCATAGATGCATGTCTGACATACACAGGTGATTTTGTTGATAATGGTGCTATTTTCATTTTTCTTAGAGTGCATGAAAACCATTTTCAGAGACCATGGCTCCATAATGGTAGATAGTGTGTGAACAGATCCAACAAACTTGAACTGAATGGGAGACTGTTTTCACCAGCTCTCAAAAAAAATATGTTTGTGCCTCAGTGAAAAAAAAATCACCTAAGTTTAACAGAGAATGAGATTGAAACAGGATCAGCTGGATCATCTGGGCACTACTTGAAGACTATGTACTGCACTTCCTGGAAGGGTCTAGATCCACCTGGGATTTCTTTAAATGGATTAGAGAGACTTCATTTTAAAGCTCTTACTCAGCTCTCTGCTGGACATAGAAAGATGCTTAGTTTTAAGATAATGGCCAGTTCGGGGTCTAAAAGACAGAAGCAATGTTGACTGACAAAAAAAGAGTAACTGGAAGACTTCAGGGATGGGCATATGAGTACAGACTGAAGGCTCTGGGCTTGAAGTGATTAGAAAGCCATTTGGCAAAAGATGGGAAAACTAGCAAAACTTGGAAAGGAGGAAAAAGGTCTCCAGTAATTAATTATTTATTTAAGAGTTCATGTAGAAATAATTGTTTAATGTATGTAAAGTGAGCTGAAGCAGGGAGAACATAAAGCACTCATGTACAGGGTCTTGTAAAGTATCCACAGTTACTCAGGAAGTTGGGAACTAAGGGGACTCCCCAAGGCACATGCCAAAAGGGCTACAGAGAAGCAAGAAGAGCTCTAGGAAGACAGAAGCATTAAAAAACTCAACTAATTAAATTATTTTAAGGAAACACAGTTGGTAAGTTTTATGGGGTTTTTTAAGAGTCTAAGTAATGCCAGAGGTGACCTCTTAAGTTGGGTTTCAGACACATTTGTTTCAGCAGTGCAGTGGTCTTGCACAGAGCATCTGATTTATAGTTCTTAGGCTTTTTGTGTGTTTCTGCAGAAAGATAGCATGAGCTTAGACACTGAGCTGAGTGTCAGGAAATCGTGTGTTCTTCACATCTTGGTCACTGACCTGTTGTGTGACCTTTGGAGTGTTGCTTCACCTCAGCATTTCTTGGCCTGCCCTGAATATCTTCGTTTGCTACATCCGGTACAACTGTGCTGACTTTGTCTGCCCTAACTGTTCAAGATAATAAACTCTCTAAGATCCCAGGCATCTCTTGCTATACATGTGTGAAGCTCTAATCTCTGTCAGTGCCTTTTTTTTTTTTTCTCTGTGTAAATAACTGTAATATATGAAGTTTTTAAGGAATGATGGTAGTTTTGCTAGCACCTGTGTAAATCAGAGGAAATTCTGTTGAAACCGAAGAATTTACAGCTGGCAACAAATTAATGTAAATGAGGTAGTACTTAAATGCAGAAGTAAATAGGACTTTAAATTATTATTATTGCCCATTCCACATAAATAGAATTTTAGAAACCAATATATTTTGACAGAAATATTCTGCCTGCCATCCCATGCTGATTATACATATTTCAACTCATTCTCTGCTATAAAGAAAACTATTTTTTTTCTCTATTACAGGTCACAAAACATGATAATTGTGCTAAAAATTTAGCAATAGTACAATGAAAACTATGGAGTGTTTGCTGATACTTAAAAACCAGCATCAGTCTGAAAACATTTGGGTCTACAGTTCAGGTTTTTGACAGTCCTAAAGCTTAATGTGTGGGAGAGATTAGGTAATTGTAAAGCTGTAAAATTATGTATGACCATAGGTCCCTCATATTAGTAAGTACCTGCTGTTTGTTTTATAAGTGAGGGTCCAGCTGATGTATTAAGTTCTGCTTAAAGGCATTACAAAGAATGTAATGAAAAAAAGCAGATTTTTAAGACAAGATTTCAAGCATAAAGTGTGATAGCTAAGCAGTTATCAAGAGAGGATTAGAAAACAAAAAGAGGAAAAAGCTAACCAGTAATACAAAGCCCCTTACTTTTTATTCACAAAGGGAATTTAAAACACATAAGTATACTGTTAAGAATATATGGTATATTCTCTACTGAAATATAAGCTACATTGTAATTGGCCAAAGTAAGTCCATTTCTGTATCTTCGTTTAAATATGGCTTGTTTTGAAGACAACCTAAAATTAAAAACTGTACATGACTTAAGTCAATTGTCTATAAATTTGTAAATAAATTAATGGGGTTTTTAGAACACAGCACAATGTATTCCATTTCCTTTTCTTATAGTGTCAAATACAGGTTGAAATATTTTCAGTATTATTTCCTATGGTTTTCTGCACCTGTAGATGGCTAAGAAAATGCAGTCAGAAGAATATTCTCAATTTTACTCATAAATATATGGTTATAAAGAAACCATTTGTTTTCAGTCGTTTTGAATCCAGAAGGAATGGTTTTTTGCTAGAGTGTGTAGGGTGAGGTATTTTGGAGAATTGGGGAGCCAGCCAAGGTAGACTTTCATCCCTAATGGCAAATAGGAGTAGCATAATTTAAGTCAACATAGTTATAAAAATTCAAATCTTGCCTTTTATAGGGATCACATTATCAAATTTTATGCAACACAGTCACTAATTTCTGTCATTGTACCTTAATATTCCTGCTATATTTTAACTGGGTTTTTTGGGGGTCTGCAATACTAAGTGCCAGGAAGCTTAAGTTTTGTATGCAAATACTGAAATCATCAAGTCCTTTTTCCACTGTGTGACTTGAGGGATTTTCAGAAAAGCTGCAATGGGTTTAGCTTTCATAGTTGAAAAAGAAATACTGTGCAAATACTGTGTACACTTCTTCAGATGTTTGGTTTGGGATGTTATGGATTCACCTTTTCTAGTTCACAATCTGTCATCCATAGCTCAGAGCCATGGAAAAGGCAGGGTTGGGCTAGGATATTGGACTGCAAACTGGAGATAGCTTACGTTTTTGGGATAGAAGAGAATGATAATACTTTAAATTACTTAAATGCATTTTTCAGATCTTGTCTGTTAGATTCTTAGTTACACTCATGTGTGTTCACGTTTGCCTGTGTTAATTGATGTGGAAAATCAGGTTGTAGATGCAACTGTGGTATGACATTATTTTTTACATTTAGACAGCAGTTTCTCTATATTTGTATAATGGAATTCTTACAGGTCATCAGGTGAGGCAGTTCTTCCAGGCAATGCATGCTTTCATCTTCCACTTATCTCTGTGAAGTTGTGAGTACAATTCTCAGTGCCAATCAACATAAGACTGTTTAATTTAAATCATAGATATTGGTCTGATAGCTAGCTCTACAGGAGGTATTTCTTCCTTTCAGCCCCTCATTGAATTAGCATTTGAAACTTTGGATCTCTGCTAGCTTTTAGGTGTCACACTAATATTCTCTTGAATGTATATTTTTGATTTTTGGGACGTTTTACACATTCCATGGCTTTTTTGTTTACTTTATTCCTAATGGAAAAGATAATCATATCTTACTTGTTCCAAGTATACCCAACTATGAGACACATAGTTTGAACATGTATATTAGTACATTTTAGAACTACAGCAGAAACTGTGACTGTAGACAGGTAAATAAAACCAACTCATCACTTTATAAATGTGGCCTGTGGGACATTGGTAAAATAATGTTATTACCACTTTAATATTTGCCAGCAGAAGTTTGAATGCTGAACTTGGTGAAGGAAGGTACGGTCGGTCTATATGTCTTCTACATCTTTATACTCTACTTACGGGGCATCTGCTGGAGTCTCTAAAATGACATGTGATTTCTGGGGATCATAAGAATTAAATCAGCCTCCTGAGGCTTTCTTGTTCCCTTGGGTCAGAATGCTACATATTATAGCCCTAAATCAAACAAGTCTATTGTAGTCAGTCTTTGTGTCTTGTCTTGTCCCTTTACTGTTAAAAAAGAGTTATGCCTAGAAGGTGTGATTTTTTCAAGTGAAGGAGATGAAGTAATTTAAATAACATAAATAAATATATATTAATTAGCATATTTTAAAAATGAAACTACTACAGAAGAGTTTTCAGTCATGCTGTGAGATTAGTTTAAATATTATTACTGAAAGTATTTTGAAAGTAATTTTTAGAGAGGCAATAAGGAACAAATAACTGTACTTTCATTGAATGCTTATTTCAGCTGCTGAAATGGTGTATGACATCGTCTCTTTGTGTCATTTTGTCCATTCATTCTGTTTATTTTTGTTGATTATGAGGTATTTGGGGTTATAATACTTTCTCAGCCTTCTCACAGCATTAAGATCTGGCCTAACCTTAGGCCAGCAATAAATATTCCACCACGAAAGTAGAGTTCTTTAAGCTCAGTGTTCAGTTCTGTGAAATTTAGCTCTTGTTGTTCACAGACAGCTACAACATCTTCATAACATTTCCGATTCTTTAGGAAACTAACCTTGTTTCGGAAAAGATTTTCCACTTGGTTTTTGGTTTAGTGCTCTGAGCCACGTCTGTATACCTTTCTAATCTACAAAACAAGTAAGTTTCTAAAAATACATCACTTGTATCTAAAGACAGTTCCATATTGAACTACACACACAATACTACATATAAAATTGTTCTGTATATTGTATTCTTCTGTGCATTTGTGGTTGGATGACCTGGCCAGCAGCTAAACACCACATAGTTGGTTGTCCACTCCCTGCTTGGTCCCTTTTTTCCCAGTAAGACTGGGGAAAGAATAGGAAGAGCAAAAGTAAGAAAACCTGTGTATTGGTAAGGACAGTTTAATAAAAGAAAGAAAGTGGAATAAATTCCCAAGGAATGTAGATCAATGCCTAGCCAGTCTCTGAGCAGCATCTACCTGACAGACAAATCACCATCCCACTCAGATTTTATTGCTAAGGGCTGTATGTATGAAATGCCCCTTTGGTGACTTGGGGCCAGCTGTCCCAGCTGTGTTCCCTCTCTACATTTTGTGCATCCCAAGCCCACTTGCTGAGGTGACAGCATGGGAAACAGAAGACCCTGACACCGTGCCAGTGCTGCTCAGCAATGGCTGGTATGTTACTAGCACTGGTTTAGTTACAAATCCCAAACACTGCACCTTAGAAGCTGTTAGAAGACAACTCCATTTCTATTTGTGCTGTAAGATAAGCCAGCACAGAAGACTGGGATGGTTAAATAGAAACCTTAGGCTCAAACTTGTGACAAAAAAAGAGTGTAGCATCTCTGGAACGATGAACCAGTAACTTGGGGGGGACTGCAAAGATGTTGTCAAGTATGTGGAGAGAATATTAGAAGGGCCAAAGCTAAACTGAACCTCAGTTTGGCCACTGTGGTTAAAGACTAGGTGATCCTGAAGGTCTCTTCCAACCTTGATGATTCTGTGATCTCAGCCAGATGCAGCACACTGTTATTAGTATTGTACAAAATCCAGTAAAACTTAAAATTATCCAAGACTTGTAAGCCATGGCCTCTGCCCTGAGATCTTCACCTGTCGTGGGTTGGAGCTGAAATTAATTGACAGTTTTTTAATCCAATGGCGCTTCTCTGATTTTGCATATTTAAACCTGCAAGAGGTGAGGGAACGGCCTCTGATCCAGCTGTGACTGGGAGAAGGGGGGGGAGGGGGGACAGCTCTGGGCCCAGCCCTGGGGAGCCGGGCCGAGCTCCCCTCCCCGAAATGCCAGGGCAAGGGGTCCCTGGCACGCATTGGGGACCCCCCCNAAGAAGGAGAAAGTAAGTCAGGCAGGGTGGAATGGAAGATGGCGGCGGAAAAGAAGAGGGCGGTGCTGTGAGGGGTGCAAAGCTTAAACTGACCTTTTTGCAAAAAACGTGGTACAGAACTGTAATACCATAAACTGTTCTGTTATCCATTTAAAGGACATGGGGGGAAGTGAGAACACCCCATGTTTGGATGTTCAGGGCGATGGACTGTCTCTGACCGGACAGACTATTGCGGTGGCAGTTCAGAAACCATGTGGAAGCAGAGAGGAGACCTCTTTCTTTTCCTGGAGTTCGGAAAGACTTTTTAAGAACTCTAATATTGACCAGAAATTCCATCTTTGTTATTCTCCTTGCTCTCTCCCGGAAAACCTGTGAGAAGGTCTGTGTATGCTCTGAAGTGATAAGGGCTGGGGGAGGCATGGGGCTGGCAAAGAAAGGAATGTGTTTTTTTTTCCTTTTTACTTTCTTAGTGTAGTGTTCCTTTTCTTTTAATCCTACCTAGTAACAATAAACTATCTTTATACTTTTAGAAGTTTTTGAGCTTGCTTTGTATGTTTCTCCTAATTCATATCTCACAAAAACAAATAAGTGAACTGAATCAGAACTACAATTGGTGTTTCAGCTTGGTCACTGAATCTAACCCATTACAGCACCAGTGCAAGACTGAAATCTGGCTATATGTGGGTATGGTGCTAGCTAGCATCAGACTGGTTTGTCTCGGAAATATTAAGGTTTATTATGCCAGAAACAACAAGAGAGTGTGTAAATTAATATGGTAATTACAGGAAAAATTTTTGGCATTGCCTTGGTCATATGACATTACTTAGGGCCATTGATCAAATTGTGCTAATTCCAGGATCAACAAGTGTCAGTGTTTTGGGATGTGAAGGCCTTATTAATAGCGTGCTGTCAGGGTCTTTGTATCACCATGGCTTCTTTGAGTGTTCAATTAAATATGACCTTTTAATTGAAAGAAGACCTTTGTCTTTATACATCTCAAAACTGACAAAAGATATAGCGCTAAGAAGTGGTTACATGCTGAGGCCAAATTTGAAAACAATATATTCTTAAGAATAAATATTTTAGGTAGAGAAAATAAAGTAAAAAGGCTTATAATGGAGATATTTCAGACTTATATGTAACCCCACATCTGTAATGTATACTACAGAAATCATATGGAGTTGGCAGATAATTCGACAATTGTTACTGATTAAAAAAGGGCTAGGAACTTAAAATCCATTTTGTAAGAATTTTAAGCTTTTGTTTTTTTTTTTTTTTCTTCTAGTCAGATCAGTAGCAGTTGCACTGGTCTGAGAAGAAGTGGTGTGAATTTGTTTCAGGAATTAATCAGGAACTCCTATTGTAGTTGGCTGGTAGCAGCTAAGTGTGTCCCACAGGAATAACTCTGATGGTAACGTCTAAGTTAGGAAAATGGCTTTACTAACAAAATATCCTCTAGATTTGACAGCAGAAGGAAAAAACAAAAAGAAAAATCTCAAATCCTAGTATTAGTACTAATAAAGGCATTGTTATAAATCAGTATAATACAGAAGTCAGCTACTGCATTGATTTCATTTTAGGCAGTTTGCATCACCTATGTATGCCTTTTAATTAAAAAATAAGTAATTTTGAAATACAAAGAGGGAAATGTTTTAGTTCAAAATCCTACACCTAGCTCCAGAAAGCATTGGATCATATTCTTAATCACAGAACATCGTTATACTGGCTTCAGTACACTCATCAGCAAAACCAGTGTTGCTTAACTCTTGAGGTTTTGTACTTTTCAGTTTGGAAATGGGTCTTTCAGTTTCTAAAACCTGTGTGGCTTGAGACTGAACATTTCTGTATTGGAGCATGAACTGACGTATAAATGAAATCACTAATAAGTAAACAATATAGCGCATTAATACATTAGTATATGAGAAAATATCAGAAGAAAAAGCAACTTAAAATCATAGGAAGACTACAATTTTTTAAGGCGTTTATTTAGTGATAAAATGTATATCAAAACATTCTATCAATAACATAAAGGCGGGAGGTTCAAAAATAGCTAGTCTCTCAGAGTCCAATTTGGAAGTCCATAAAGTAGCCTTATTGTTCACATATGGTTTGTGCTTCACATATGCTTTAGTGTATTTGAACTGCTCAAGGGACAGAGGAATTGAAGTGCAAGTCCTCCATATGTATGATCTACTGTGATTATATATGAAGTGTATGCTTGCATATTAAAATCTATTAGTTATAATTTTCTCTTTCTTTGATTTTTGTTTAAACTTGCTTTTTCTTTGTTCTTTTTTTCTAACTTTTTTTTTCTAATTTTTTTTTTTATTCCTTTTGTTTTAAATTGCTGCTATAGATTCTTCAGTGTCTTTCTAGTACTTGTATTTCTGGCACCTTCGTTTCTGGAACTGTAGACTAAAAGACAATCACAATGGAGTTGCAGTTTCTGAGTTTCACTGTTGCTGTCAGCTTGTTCATTCATCATTAACTTCTTCTGGAGTTTGGATACACCAATAACATTTATGTAATAATGTCAAATGACTATTGCCTGGCAATGTTTGTGTTTTCTAAGGCATTCAAGTCAATGTTTAACGTTGTTTATTATCATGCTTTTTGTTTGTCTGTGTTTGGTTATTTACCATTACTTGTGGCCTTTCCATGTTGCAGTTACTTTTCTTGATATTTTGCACCTTTAATTTACATTTCCTCTTTGCATCAGGTTACAAATGTGCATCTTCTACAGTGATCACTTATGTCTGAGAGAGATCTCCTTTTAAAACATGGGAAGCTGATTCAATTTGATTGAAAAAGTAGGGTTGACCTTATTTTTCCATTGACAAATACATCCTATGTGTTGCAAGAGCCAATTTACTGTTAGACCATTTCAAATGGTACGAAAACATGGGATTTAACTGTATTTTTCTTCATAGTGGGTGCTTTTCTTTTTGAGGCCCCCTCTTCTCATAGTCTATTTCCTTCTATGAGCTTAGTCCAAGTTGCCCTAGGTTCCTGCCCATTACATTTCAAGTTTCTTCATTCCTCTCAGCTCTGCACTTGCAGACAGATCTGTGTACAAAATAGTTTGTTGGAAATTCTGTGGATGGAGGGACCCACACTTGAATCAGAAAACTGGACAAATTTCACTGTACTTCCTCTCCCCAGATTTGTGGTAGGGTATTTTTACTTTTAGTAATTAGATTTTATTAAATACAGAAAAATGCTAGCTTGGGCAGTGGTAGAAAAAAAACCAAACAAATCTTGGAATTGGACGAGTCTTCTGTGCCTTTGTTGAAATATATTAGCAAATGCTCTCTAATGGCTGTGTCAGATACACTAGAGGCTATAGAATACTTTACCCAAAATGCCAATAAACAGGCTTCATAATTCTGCAGTCAGTTTCTATGAGATGAAGGCATTCTGTAGAAAAAGAATTTTCGGGAGCTGATCAGCTGCTGTTGAGATGTATCTTAATAAGATGAGCTCCACTAGGATGATCAAAAGAAAGTCTTATTCTCTCATTTTAAACTCAACCAAGGTGTCTGTGTTGACAATCACAGTTCTGCTTGAGTCATGGAAATTGAATATTCTAGGAGGATCGTCTGAAAATGGATTACTGCTCTTGTTTGTTAGTCAACGATTTTTAAATAAAATTGTCTTTCTCAGCTTTTGACAAAATTTTTTTGTCATAGTTGCATAAATATTAAACCAAAATAGCTTCAGTTATAAAACTGATGACTTACACTGATGTTTAGTGTTATTTCACTGAACGAGAGAACTTTAGAAATAGGAAAGGTAGGAACTTGGTAGCCAGAAGAGTTTTGAATTACCCTGTCTTGGTGGGAAACAAAATTTCGGGTTTTGAATAAAGAGGTGTACTGGTGTTTCTGCATGCAGAGAATGTCAATAACCTTAAAACAAGCAAACAAACAAACAAAAAAACCCAAAAAAAAAAAAACTAAACAAAAAAAAATCTATTTGACCACAATAAATCCTGACACTTATGTTCTTATTTCAAGAACATTTCTGGTAGATTGGGTCAGGAGAGGATTTTGATTGATTCTGTGGAAGCTGCTTTGTCTTACTACTGATGGCATTATAAGAATAGTTATTTTGCTAAAGCCATACCAAAACAGTACCTACATTTAAGAACATTTTTTGGTTTACTGTGTGAATTCATATTTTGTGTTCAAAGTAGTGTGTTATTTAAAATTCCAGCACATATCCTGGAACCATTAACACAGAGTGAACATAATTCCCATCTAACTGAGCTTAGTCTAAATGATACTGTTTTTTCCATCTTATTTGCACTATAAAAAAATAACACAGTAGAGTATTTTTTGCTTATGTCTTCTAGACTCTAACTAGAGAGTTACACCACAGAGTACAAGAGCTGAGAACACAAATCAAACTGGCAAAAAAAATGGGAGCAATGAAAGCATGCAAAAAGGGTCTTTCCCAAGAGTGTCTTCAGTTGGCAGCATCTATCCTTAATCTTTCTACAACTGATCTTTACAAAATACTACAAGAAGGAGATGATGAGGTAAGTTAATTTAAGGACTTCAGTAAGAAAAAGCATAGATGAGAAGATGCTGACTATATCCATGCTTGAGGAAAAGGATTTGGAGGAAAAGGATTTGGAGGTAAAGACTGAAATTTCATTGTGCAAGATGCAGCACAAAAATCAAGAAGGTTTTAATCTAAATGAAAAGGTCAGGTTAGAGATTCATAAGGTGGCAAGACTTCAGGCATGCGTAAGTGTAAATATACTGCTTTGAGCATGTGTGTGTAGAGATATTATTTAGTATTTTCCTTTTTCATGAGGCTATTTGGCAGGATTGTACATTTTAAATACACTTATGCATTAAAGAAAAAAAAAATAGAATGTATCTTGATGTGCCAGATTTATTTTGTTGATGCTTCTTTTCTGAATTGTGATACCTATTAAAGGTATTTCTGGTGGACAGATGGTTTCTGGGTGAATTCATTGCCTTTTTTGTTGATTCTATCATACATTTTACTGTGAAATATTTGGTGGTGTTTCATCAAATCACTCTATTAAATAGATGCAGTGATAGTATTTCTTATCCAGATTTATTTAGTCCTGCTCAAATAACATATGAAAAAGCCTGTACAGTTAGTTTAGCAAGTGTCTAGGAGTTGGCCATTATTGGGCTGTAACAGTACTCTGGTGATGACTTAGATTTAGCCTTGTTGGAGCTTTATACTGAAGAGGTCACGAAAAGGGATTTTTCACGTTGGTTAAACAACAATGCATGGTATGTGTATGCACTGATATGGATTACACTCATGAATACAAATATAATGGGCTGATCCCTGCCCTGTTTACTAACATTTATACAATCCTATAAAGTGATTCACTTTGACAGAGATGTTCCATGCTTACCTCATTCTCAGGGTAATTTCTACGTCCTATATCTTTTTGTTTTAGTCACTGTGTATATATGTGTAAAACACATAAACATACTTCACTATAAATAGAAAACAAATTTATAACACAGGTGATAAATTTACACTACACATACACTATATATTCCATCTATCAGTGCATGGACTCAGGCACCTTTATGTTGGACTCATACAATTTAGACATAGATCACACCTACACCAGTATATTCATATGAAAAGAACATGCCATGCACATTCCTAGGGGCATGAACAGACAAGGATAGGTTTAAAAATTTAACAGAGCATTGATACTTGGTGGATATGCTTCAGATAACCAATTTTGCAAATGTGATTCCGACTTCCATATGCTGTGTATTTAATGCATACCCAGTTACACATTTCTTTTACTGCTCCTGATGTTTTTCTATTTTTAGGAAACAGCAAAGACAAAAATGGAATTTGAAAAAGATAAAGAATGGCTACAGCATATACAGAAACTTCTTGAAGCACAGGTGCTCAATTTATATCATCCCACAATGAATTGTAACTTTCTGCTCTGATTAGCTAAGTGGTTTTAGGTTGTACTTAATACATTGTATTTGTAATTATGGTGCCATTGATGGTCTCAAACTATACTGTGATGAGGCAATGCGAAATCCTTGTTTTGTAGCATTTCCTTTTTATTTCTCTTAAAATCAGAGTTACTGCATAAAACTGAAGAGATGTTAATCGAGGATTTGTGATAGCTAACTTGACAGCTAACTTAAGCTAACTTAGCCAGTAAAACAGTGCTGGAGAAAACCAGCACAGATCTTGGCAAATGTGTTAATTGAATTATTGAAACACTGTATAATTCTTGCTAGAGTGAAAATTATCCGTTCTCTCATACCTCTTAGGAAAAAGAGACTTTTTTTTATGTGCCTTTAAAGTTACTAGTTGTTATGGACACCTGAGGAGTTCATGGATTTCGGTGACCTTTTACTGTGGACCTGTTTCCAGTCAATTCATGTTTTCCTCATAGCCAGACAGCTGTTTATTATCGTGTCTTCTCGCATTCTCTACAATATTTTCTACTGAGACCTCGAGCAGCTTGTTAGTGGGAAGTAAATATTGATTTGGCATCCTGTCAATGCAGAAAGAATGAAAAAATTTCCACCAGAGGCCCCTCAAACATTTTCCTATCGACATTTTCTGGGCAGAGAGGAAAGCTGCATAGAGGATGACAAGTCTGAGACTAGCAGAAATCCCTGAGGGGTCCATTGAGACTGCTGCTGTGACCTGTGTGATACTTTTTCTTCTCTTTCAAGTCTTTTTTTTTAATACACACAGAGTCTGCTGGGATGCTCCCCTCTTGTAAGTGATCAAGGGCAGTTTATTGGCAGGTGAGAGCCCAGCTTTTCTAGCCATAGACAGCTTTTGTTTGGACATCACTGACAACATACACTGACTGTTGAAACTTTTCCGTTATATTTTTAGTTGTCTCGTTTATTTAGATGATGGGCAGCTGATGTCTGGAAAGAAATAAAACTTGATTTATAAATCCAGTGTTCCTAATGCATATTCACTAGCATGGGTCCATTAGCGATGTAGTTAATATCAGTTAAGAATGTGAATGATTGAAAATATTTTGAAAGCCATTTTAAAGGAACATTCACATCAGATTTATGTATTTTACCATTAACAACTTTTGTGTCAAGATTGTATCCTGTGACCAGATTTTTAAGAAATGACAGGTTTTCCCTCTTTCATTATCAAAACTTACTACCATGAAGACTGCTTAATTGCTGCAGCAGAGGAGATAGAAATATCAGTGTGCTTTTACTGGCTTTGTCAGAAAAACTGGCATTTTAATTAAACCTCATAATGCTATATGAAACTCAGCATTAAAAGCACAATTATTTATATTCATTTAATTGCCGTAATTTTAAGAATTTTGAAAAAAATTATTAATTTCAAGATTCTGTTCATATTATGGGCTCCAAAATATGAATCAGATTTAGGAATACAATGAAGACTTCTTGTTCTGGTTTTTGTTGTCCTTTGGTAAATTGCTAAAAAACACTAAGCAGAATTTTTTCACTTCTTTTCCTCTGCTATAGACAGACAGCAAAGACTAGGAGATGGAGAGTGAAGTAATTGTTGAATGAAACCAAGTATATTAAGATTGCAAATGTTATATAAGGATAGAAGAGCTCATTGCTCTTAGCCATGTACATTTGTGTACAAGTTAATAGTGATTTTCAGTGATTTTTGCTCCATCTTGTGGGGTTCCTCAGAAGAAACACTGAGTGTAGAAGTAATTTTTGGCAGGCAGACCATTTTTAGAATTGCAAGAGGATTATAGTGGTTTTGGGGAGCAGCCAGCTCTGGTTTTCATTTCTGTCCATGCTAAGGCACATAGATGGAAACAGTTAAGATTTTTTCATCTGTATTTGAGAGCAGCTCAGGGAACAGCTCTGTGTCCTTTCAAATGCTTTACTCATATCTTGCAGAGTTTGGTTGTGGTATCTTTTAGTAAGCTTTACTAATATTTCTGATCAGCAAACTAAAGCCCATGGTGGAATGTAAGCTTTCTGCAGGATTTTCCTCATAAGACTGCCTGCTAAGTGTTACATGTTGGCACACTGTGTTACCATTTGCATCTTGAACAAAGATGCAGGATTGCCCTTTTCTGTTATTCTGAGTAAACGTTCAGTGGAAAATTGCATCAGATCACTTAATATTGCAGTTTGATATAGTGTCTTTTTGTGCCATTGAGCCAGGACTTTGGAACATAATTGCCCAGCAGTATTGATTTAATTGCCTAGGTTTATTTGTGGACTCCTAATTATTGACTGGAGGTAAATTTAATGGAGAAACCTTTATGAACACTGGGAAACTGCTGCTGTTGCTGTTATACATAATGAACTGCATCATATCCCTTTAGATCATTCTTCAAGCTAATTTTATTCCACTGTGACAGTACGATAACATTTAAAATGTCATAGACATTTTATTTTTATTACTGACATATGCCATTTTACTGCTGCACTAGAATTTTGGGGGAGACTGAGTGAAGAACTAGTTGCTTTTTACTGTCATTTTATAGATTCCCCTAAAGTGTAATGATAAAGGATACCACACCTCTGTTTTCACTTCATCTGTACCTTTATTTTCCATACTCTTATGACTTGAAAAAATCTAGTATCTGTCAGCTTTACAAGAATATTAATATTTTAGTTAGAAATACTCTTGCATTCCTGAAACTCACAGATACCAGTCAGAGTTTGTGTCCTTATTTTATCAACTACTATGTCAAGAAACTACACTACTACTAAGAAGGTTATGATTTGAAAGAGACATCTCTGCATAGGGATGTTTTTATGTAAATAAGAATCATACAATAGGAAAGTACAGTCATATTATAAACTCAGCAGAGCTGGTAAAAATCACTTGTCTAAATCTGCATCTTGAATGGCTAAGAAGTGGGGGTTTTTTTCTCTTACCTCTCCATATTTATACAGTAACACCCTGTATTGTTCTCACTAAAGAATAAAAGAATAAAAATAAATCATCTCAATAACTGACACTGGGATATAAGGAAAAGGTTCTTAGGCCTGTGAAGAACCTGCATGTGGAGAGTTTTCACACGAGTGCCTGCAGATACCTGCTACCTGCACATGTGTAGAGGCAGCAGACTAATTACACATCGCCGTGTGGGCTTGGGAGAGGTCTCACATTATAGACCTTTGACTTTGTAGTGGTTTATAATATTTTGGGGGGAACAAGTATGATTATCTCAATATGTATGTGTGTTTGCATCTTGCAAGACAAGTGATGAGGCTTTTACCCACTTTATCGCTCACATTTGAGCGTGTCTGTCTTACTAATTGAGCCTGGCTCTGTATAGTAGCACTCTCTTCTTACCATCATAAACACTCTCCCTAAAAACTCAAACAAAACAGCAATCTTCTCTAGCCTTTTCCCATCACAGGAAATTTACACAGATAAGCCAAGAGGATGACTTCTTCTCATGTAACTTAAATATGATTTCTTATACCACCCTTGGCTTTCATTCACTGTGACTTACTGTAAGGAACACCCATCTCAGAACAATCTGTTAATAATTTTGTGTGAGTACAGCATGGTAGCGCAATCCAGATTACTGCCTGAAGTCTCCAAGAATTATTTTTTAATAAAATGCAAATCATCTGCCTAAGTTTTCCAAGCAGTGAAGCAAATGACAGCATTGATTTACCATGTCCCTGTGAGATCTACAGCAGCACTTGCCTTTCCTCCCTCCTCATGGACTCCTTAGGATGTCAGATCTCACAAAAACAAAGCTGCCTACTAAAATCTTTCCTCTCATGACTTTATTATGGGTCTAAAAGTCATATTCCAATAGTGAAAACCTCCAGAAAGGCTCCCTTTCCTTCTATTGTGTGGGCACTCTTTGTGTAACACATCTCTAGAATAGGAACAGTATAGTCACTAATCACCAGTAAGGATTTTCACCAACACTTTTTTAGGATTTGCACTGGCTTCTTAATATTTCTATTGCTGTCATCTGGGAATGGAGACTAACAGCCTTAGTTGTTTCCTTCCAAATTTCTTGGCTTGTGACTTGCCTGCTTTGCTTTCATTAGTCTCTCCCCAGTCTGTGTGTGTTTGAAAAGCTCACACTCAGAAACGTGTATTCACCCAGGCACAAATACCAGTGCACACTCACCACTGCCACCATCACCAGGTGCTTCACCTGCACCTTAAAAAGCAGCACCAGAACAGTCTGAACAACGTTCTGGGCACCATTACCACTGATACCAGGTCATTATTTTCTTCTCATTATGAGAATAAGAGCTTAGTCCTGTGCACTGACAATCCTTTATGGTATAAATCTATGTTTTATCTCATGCACACAAAAAAACCCACATTATATCACTCATCCTGAACTGGAAACAAGGAAAAATTAGCTTGGGCACTCAGGATAATAATACAGATATGCACATATGTATTTATATAATGATGTATATGCAGCCACCACAAAGCAGAATAAGAGCAAAGAATAAGACAAAAAACAACAATAAAGCATTTATTAAAACCTTTATTTATTAATAAATAAATTTATTAATTTATTAATATTAACATTTATTTAAAACAACAATGAAGCATTTCTCTTTTTTTAAATTTTGACTTTTATTTTTTAGTGAAATTAGGGTGTTTTGGTTATTGGTCTTAGTGTCTAGTTTTATTTAATATTATTTTTTGTGGCTCAATTCAATCTAAGGCAGCTCTGCTGTGTGTTTGAATAGCTTTTTGTTGGGAAAATGTATTATTCTGATGATCCATATAGGGAGGTTTTAAATAGTTCTAGCCACTTATTTGTATATTCCAAAACCTAAATACTTTTTATTTATGGTAGCACATTTTAGAGTTTGTGAAGCAGAAGACAAACTGATGCTACACTCTGCAAATGGAGATGCCATGTCTCATTAAAACAACAACATTGCCTTGCATTCATTATAAGCCTTTTCACTAGCAGATCAGTGTATATTTATGCACTTGTGCTGACAGAGACTCAGTCATGTGCTGTAAGGTCAATAAATATTACTAGTTTTCTTTTACAGAAGGGATCTCCAAAAGAAGCAAACTTAATTTCAGAATAAATAGGTGAGAGAAACAGAATTAAATGTCACTATTTCTGACTCTTTAGGATCATATTACCTTACATTTATCAGATATCTGTCTCATAAGTTGTATAAGAAATATGCCTTTCATTCATATAGCCTTCTACTATCAAAGAAGAAATTTGTAAATCTGGAAAGTCAAATAAATAAATAAAATTATTTAAAACCACATGTAGTGTGCACTTTCAGATATTGTGAAATCATATGGATCAGTTAAATAATACTTCTGTTAAAGCCTACCATAATGTACTGATTTAGGATCACCACTGTTAATGTTCAGTTAAATGGGTTGTGGCACAGACAATTGTAAAACATTTGAAGGAAGTATAATTCTGTATTAAAATATCTTATTATCAGTGGTAAAAACAAGCCTTCACTCCTTAGGTGTGCACTTAGCACTCACTGAACTTCCAAAGCCTTCCCCAAGCATATGGCAGGTTTAGAAGCTGGGATGAATGCTTTAGAGTAGAGATGACTTCAATGGTTGTGAAGTTCTCAGGAGAAATGTAAAGGGAAGTTTCCCAGGATAGTTGCAGAGCCATCTTTGAAAGAAAGTCTGACAGGCTTCTATTAAGGATGAAGACTGTAGAGATCATCCAGTTCTGGGTGTCTGCATGGAAAGAAAAACAGAGAGAAACATATAGCACTTGCTCTGAAACCAACAAATGTTGTGAAAGAATGACATAGTGTTCCACTTTGAAATGCTCTTGATTTAAATGAATCACTTAAATGGCAGGAGTTCTTGAAAGATCACTTTGCTATGACATGGAAGCCACAGAGAGTAGTGAGCAGCCAGTATAATGTAGTTAGAATGATATGAGCCAGAGACATCAATAAGAAACCATTCATCTCAGGCACAACATTAAGGAGGTGAAATGTATCAGAAATGGATGTAGTCAAGCTAGGCAAGAAGAATTAGAGACTTTGAGGTAATGATACAGTGTTCTCATAAAAAACATACTTAGAAGAAGAGGGAGAGAGAGCGAACAGGATGCTGAAGTCGATGTTTTTAAAGCGTAGTAGCAAGTAAATGTCCTGGAATTTCAGATAAGATTATGTTTTGTATTACACTGAAAAGATTTGTGCTCAGTGAATTCAAGCCCTCTATTCCCCAAAAAGTCATCACAATAGCACACAGGAGAAAGCTGACAGGTATAGATGTCTTCTAGAAGATTCTTACCATACACGTAAGTTATTTATGACGGATGGAGACATGTCTGGCCAGCAAATACCAGCCTTTGAAAATCCCCTTTCCTGTAGAAAAGGGAAATAATGTATATTGTTGTCCTTTTCCTGTAACTACACAGTGGCTGTTGAGCAACATGTAGGATTGCCGTTACATCACTTCACAATAGATGCCTTCTATTAACAAGATTCTCCTTTTTTAGATATTTTTTCTGACCTTTTAGTAATCATAAATATCAGTATATAGATTCAAGACTGTGTATCAGTTCAAATGTTACATTTTGTATTTGATGTACTTTTATGTCTGGGTTTTTTGTTTCTTTTTGTTTTGTTTTGTTTTGTTTTGTTTCATGTCTATCTAGGAAACAAGCACTACTCTATCTGGTATAAGTACCATATAATTTTCTCTTTAAGATGGAATAGAGAAGTGAAAAAAGGAAATTATCACAGCAATACTGAAGTGTGGAACTAGACAGGAGTTCTAGATGGAAAAGTGTTGCCTTGAACTAAAACTGTGAAAAGCAGAAAATGATGACGGGCCTGTTCCACCAGCTGCTGTATTTTACCTTATTTATTTCTGGTGGCTTCATAATGTAAAATTATCTCTCCTTCTGAGTGAGCTGTTACTTTTGGTGTTCTACTGACCCCTCAGTTACCACTGGTCTCCCCATGTGTTCAGGAAGCTGACAGAGCCCTGTGAAAGCTGATACAGACTTTTCAAAAGTGAAGGAAAACTGTCCTGTTCTCCTCTGGCACAGGACTGGCCACTCTGGATGGAGCTGCCATGACCATTGTTCTGTACCACCTCTAAAAATTCTTCCCAGCGAACAAGACTCTGAAAGAAAACCTCCTTACACATTAAAGCAATGACACTGAAAAATATACCAAATCTCCTTTGAAGACACTGGTTGTACAAATGCATCTTGATGTCAGAGAAGTTATAAAAGAGGTTTTAATTTTTTTCTGTAGATATGTGAATACAATTTTGTGTTATCAAGTTTCAGAGAGGCAGACATTTGTGTCATATTCCAATTAATGCAATTAGAGGTTTGGGATTTTACTTTGAGAGGTTTTCTTGTGGTTTTGTTTGCTTTGTTTTGGGGTTTTGTTGTTGTTTTTTTGTTGGGGTTTTTTGTTGTTGTTGTTTTTTAATTATTCACAAGGTTTTGTGTGTGAGTCTAAGGCAATTTGCTACAGCACTGAGAATTATACTGGTAGTTCTGTCTCATCCTCCTGAGAGTAGTGAACTTACACTCATACACTACCATTTCTGCATGCCCTAGAGGTGACTGTAACCTTTTATTGATCAGCTGATTGAAGATAAATGACAGAGATGCTGGTACTGCAGTTTACATCATTAACATGGTCAGTAAAGCATGAATTGTTCAATAAGGAGTTTATCTTTTTTCATTTTACACTGCTCTTTTATCATTTTTATGATAGAGAGCAAATTTTCAGACACTAACCAGGCAGATGAACTTTAAAGATCAGATATGTGTGTGTGGTAGTTGTCAGAACTAAGTGAAATCTGATCGTTTAAAGATCTTCAATAAAATGTCTTTCACATGAAGAAAATACAGTTCAATTATCATTTTTCTTACTCTGTTTCTTTTTCAGTTTCCTTTTGCCTCATACTTAATGGATGCTGTACTGGAAAAATTAAATGAGAAGAAGAAATTGGTAGAAGAGTACAGTTCTCTCATGAAGCACACTGTATGATACTGCTAAGATTTATCTTTGCAAAGACTGCCTAAAATGTGTGCTGTTTCCTCTGTCTTTCCTCTCATAAACTGTCAATATGTATGTTCAATACATACATAGAAACCATGAACTAATTAATTGTTGAACAAGAGGAATTAATTAAATTCCTATTAGAAAGTGGGGAGGTATTTGATTCCTGAAGAGAAAAATTGCTAAAAATCAATGCAAAGTTCAAAATCATTTTCCTTTAAATGCACTGGCAGTGAACATATGTGCAGGCTTTCTAGAGAGAGAATGTCTTTGTTATGACTAATACACATCTGTACAATTTTTAAAGAACAAAAAGCAGCCAAGTAACACCTGATTGTACTAATCAGAACAGTAAAAGTAGGATTTACAAAGGAACTGGGAATGTCACTGGGATTTTGAATACCTAATTTCTTTTAGCTTCTTTGTAAAGCCCAGCTCTAAGATATATGCTACATAAAAAGATGTGCTTTTATGTTGGAAAAATTGAATGACTGTAGAATAAAAGTATTCTGTGTGGAGTAATACTGGAAAATCTGTATTTGCTTCTAAGTATATTGGAGCATAATATGTGCAATGTATTTTAAAAATTCAATAAAGTAAAGTTTTCTCTGTTATGGTTTTTTTCACTAGTAGATCCAGTTCTTAACTGACAGCTAGCTGCAAGCTCTCTCTTGCCTTGGGAAAGTGGTGTAGAGCCTTAGTCAGTTATTTCCACCAAGATTTCTCTGGCAGTACTAACAAATAATTGCTGCTTCTTCAGCGTTTTGATCTTAGGGTTTGTATTCCTCTGGCCCAACCCACCTGAAAAAAAAAAAAAAAAGACATGTTTATGAATTCATGTGTTTATAATGTTTAGCTCTTATATATGTCTCATCATTTATGGATATCAAATTGGTTTACAAAAGATATCATTATCTATATTGGGTGGGGAATCCAAAGAAAGATCTGTTTGGACTAAGCTCACTTAACTGAAGCATGAAACAGAGATTTTCTGCATGTCAGTCAGCGCTTTTCCTAGGATGTAATCTTGTATCTTCCAATTTATGGAGTTCACTGTTTGGTGTGTCTGAGAAAAGGAAGATGTCTCTAAACTTCTGCTCAGTTGCAGCTGGTGAGCAGAGGGGCTTGAGAGAACTTTTATTGGAATTATAGGAAGTCATGCAAACATATTCTGCCTGCACCTGTAAATTAAGACAGGGAACTAGGCCTGTATAAAAAACCCGCCACATCTTTAGGAATGATTGACCACCACCTTTATAATGCAAGAAAAAAGGGCCATCATACTAAACTGTGGGGTGATATTTTCAAAGCAAGCAAAAGGAAGCCACTCACCAACAAATGAAACTGAGCTGTAGGAACTATTTCCCTCAAGATTTTACAGAAGCTAAAAAGTTACATGAGCTCCAATGGCAATAAAATAAAAACAACAAAAATTAAGGAAGATAAATTCATCAAAACATGTGGAAACCATGCTCTTATGTTATTCAACAATTCCAGCAAAATGTATTTAAAAATAATTTCAGCAAAACATCTATTACAGCCTAGTGAAAAAAGCTTTAGGAGGCCAAAGCTCTCTGAAAACTATCCCCATTGTCTTCACTTCCACATTCCCAAACACCCACTGGTGCAAGTCTGATCTTGGTGCTGATCTTTAACACTTTAGGATCTTTTGTCATAGTGAAAAATGCAGGAAGCATCAGCTAATTCATGTAGAAAATCTGTCTCAAAAAGAGGGAGTTTTCCAGACGACTAACTTTTTCTCATAACTTAAACATCTTGCTTTACTGCCCCTGCAAATTTCTGTATCTCCTGGGCGATTGGGTATGAAAAGACCTCTTTTCTTGGTGCAAGAGTAAACAAGAATGCTGCAGAACCAAATTATTATCTACTTCATCTGAAAAGAGAGGAAAACTGCATCCTTAAACCCAGCTGGAGACAGATTTATGCACAAATGTTCCTGAAAGTATAAAACTGCTAGTGTTTCTGCAAACTTTGCTGGAAATTTTGCCAAATATCTTTGAAGACCTTTCTTAATATTTTAAAGGTATTTTAATGGTATTTTCATTCCAACATTATTGTCCTCTCTAATTTGATATAAAAAAATGAAAGTGGAAATACCAGTCAGCATTTTTCAGAGAAAAGGTCATGTAGTTTGAGAGATATTTGTAAGGACAACAAAAAGGGTGGTGCTCCAAAGAAAATAAATTTTTGCCTTTTGCTGTCACAAATGTTGAATTCTGCTTGCAATGAGCATACTTATTTTTACTGCTTATTTGATCTTTACTGCACCAGCAGAGAAAGAGATTGTCTTTGAAAACATTTTTAATACTGTAAAAGGATTAAAATTAATTATTTTGATTATGTTTTATGAATATTTTAGAATTCCCCTTACACTAGAACCAAGCTCATTACACATGCGTGTTGCAAACTTAGTGAAAAACTGATTCTGATTTGGGTTAAAGCATTAGCTCAATGCTTCCAAGATGATACTTCCAACAAAGCTAAACATTAAATATATTAAAGGCAGTGCTGTTTTGAACTAACTATGCCTACGGAATCCAGAAAATCCACTTAATCTGTTTTTCTTCGGTTAAGGTAGTTTTCTCTCCTAGTGCTGCCTGATAAGGCCTCTAGATGGCAAACTTTCCCAAAAAATGGGCTCGGTGCTGTGATCCCTGCAGCCACCAAGGTACTGGCCTGTCCCTCGCCCAGCGACCGCCGGCGTCCGTGCGTGTGAAATAAATGGGCTCTTTACAGCCACTGCGTACAGTGGCACAAGGGGGAGGCCCTGAAATATAGCAATTTTTATATTTATACATATACACATATATAAATTTATATGTATATATGTACAAACACGTGTGTGTGTGTGTGCTTATGCACACATGCATTAAATATGAAATACGCGGAGTTGTACGGTGCTTCAGAGTTGTTTATATGTTTAACCCTTTCAAAAATCTTTGTTATGCTCTAGGAGGTCCACAGGAGGGTGTGAGAGACTGAAATGTTAATGGTTAACCCCTCAAACAATCGGGTGTTTTTGTCGATGCTCATGGAAACAACCTGTGTGCAGAGCATGACCACGACAAACCAACCTTTGCTTAGCAAGAAGCTGGAGTCTGAGCTAGATAAGGGGCTGATAAGCAGATCCTGCAAGGTGGGATAATGCTTTTAATTATACCAGTGTCATCCCTTACACAACTGGCTCAGTTGTAAAACTTCCTCCCTCTCCTGCCAGGGGAAGATATGGGACATTTACATTATTCATCCCTTCTGATGGAGTGCAATTGGCTCTATTATGCTGATGCGAGGGTAGGTGTCATAAACATCAAAGAGCCCCAAAATGCCCCCAGACTCATTTCTGGGTCCTTCCACCAGAGAAGTGGGCATGATCCACAGTGTTGCATCAGACAGTGTAAAAGTCCCCATCCCAGGGGAAGTACCTGCGTGTTCCACCTGAACTTGAGTCTATATTAACCCACTGAACTTTGTGTTTCATGGTCTTCGCCCACCCCAGATTGATAAAGACTGTGACCATGACTTCAACCAATGGACATCGAAATTGCAACAATCAAATCTCATTGCTGGATCCACGGGTGGTGATGTTTTTCTACCATTATCCTTTCTTTCTCTTTCTTCTCACAACTTTTTCTCAAAATATATTGTAAGCCAGACTGAAAAATTCCAGTCAATGCCTTAATAAGTGCCATGTTGTGTCTCGATAGGTTGAAGTTGGCTAACTGTAACTTTGCTAAGTTCAAGTTTGTGAAGTGCCTTACTTACTTTGTTGCTGTTTTAAAATTTACCATGTACCTTCTTCTATTTTAACATTCCAAAGTTTGCAAGTAAAGGTTTGTTTTTCAACCTTCTGAGGATTTTGTCGTTTCTCCTGCACATTGCCCAGAGTGAATTAAAACCTACCAGGGGACCAGGGCGTAACTGAGAGTCACAAAGATAATCTGAGTGCTGGAGCACCTTTCCTGTGAAGAAAGGCTAAGAGAGTTGGGGTGGTTCAGTGTAGAGAAGAGGAGGCTCTGGGGAGATGTTAGAGCAGCCTTCCAGTGCCTAACGGGGGCCAGCCAGAGGGCTGGAGAGACAGGGTATGTAGTAGTAGGACAAGGGGGAATGCTTTAAGCTGAAGGAGAATGTGTTTGGGTTGGATATTAGGAGGAAGTTCTTTATTGTGAGGGTGGTGAGGCACTGGCACAGGTTGCCCAGAGAAGTTGTGGGTGCCCCATCCCTGGAATTGTTCAAGGCCAGGCTGCTCTGAGCAACCCGGTCTAGTGGAATGTGTCCCTGCCCACAGCAGGGGGTTTAGAATGATGATCTTTAAGGTCCCTTCCAACCCAAACCATTTTATGATTTCGTACTCTAAAATGTAAAAATTAAAGCATCTGGCAATAGTCACTTCTCACAGTATGCTTCTGTAGTGCCATCTGTTTAACCCACTCAAATCCTAATTTACCTTGATAGGAATAAAGATATGAGTCTTTCTAAATGTAGATCTTTTACACAAGTGAGAACCATTTGCTACTGTACTGAGGATTCTCTGTCAGAGAAGGCACTATGTGTATCTTCCCAAGTGCCTCTGGACTTCCTCACTGTCTGAATGGGTTGCAATTTTCAAGGCTAGGTATTCTAAATGAGACTGAAGTGTAAGGCCTAATAATCACAATAAAGAGGAGTTCAGGGAAGGATTTAAAACACTTCAAAGTATTCATGTAGCCATCGTGTAATATCTCATTTTTTGTATTCTTGAAAAGAAGAAACCTGTTTGAAGCATTATTTATTCTCTGTAGTGTCTATGTTCTCATACACAGAGTAAGGATCTATTTTTGAGGTTTCCTGAGAGACCTGAGATTTGAGAATTCCCAGTGTGCAATTATTTGAAATGTCTTGTAGCATAATAAATGATTATGCTGGGAGAGAGCTGGGAACACTTCTTGACTTCTGCTATAATCACATATTTAGAAATTAAATTATTTGTGTTGTTGGCTATGTTAAGTTTTTGGGTTTTATCTTCAGGAAAGCAGAAAGGCTATGGAGTCAGGAAGGTCTGTATTTTAATTCTGTCATTCCTTCACCTAGATTAATTCTCTTTTCTGTTTCACTTCTGCAACTGAATTAATATCTAGCTACAATACAATCTAAATATCAGAACAAGGAAAACAGAAGCTAATAGTTATGTGCCATTGTACACAGTTTGTGCATCACCATTGGATTGCTTCATGTGATTTAAAATGGGTATTTAACTAGTGTGTGAAGGGAATTTGACTCCAAATGGGCCCAGAACCAGGTAAGAAAAGGGTCCAGCTTTTTGAGGATATTGACTCAGTATCTTGGTTTTTAGGTCAAGATAACAACGTTTCTGAGATAAGAGGAGAAGTATTCACATCTTGCTCAGATATATATAAGTCCAGCATTCTGTGAGGGTTACTTTACAGCATGTTTAACAGGCTGGGGAAATTAAAGGCTCCTGTCTTTGTGAAAGAATAAGCTTAACGGATTAAGAGCCTATTTGGAAACCTCTATCAGATGGTATAAAGGTGAGGTTCAAGTGACTCTGACCTATTGAACCTATTGCAGAGCATAGATTTCACATTTTTCTGGTACAGGAAAACTCCCTTGCTAAAGGAGTCACACAACACTACCTGTAATTCCACAAATCCTAGATTTTGAAGGGTGACAGATTTCCTTCATGATTGCTTATTGTGGAGCAAAACAGAACTTGTAGCATAAAATACTTCAGTTAGTATTTTAAAACAGTACTCAGCCTGGGCTGAAGAAATTATGCGGTAGAGAACCCAACAGAGTAGCCCTATGATCAAGAATTCTCACAGCTCAAGATTTCCGATTGAAATTTTCTACATTCAGCTTCAAAGTCTGGTATTTATGACTGTCAAAAAAATTCCTCCACGGTGGTAAATCAAGGCTGTGAGCTAGACAGAACGTATAAGTCATGGTGTGCATGTGGGGACAAGGGGCATGAGTGGACCCCACGCCTTACAATGCATCCTTGATATATCTTTGTACATTGTTCACTCTGCAGAAAAACTGATTAAAATATGTGTCGAGTAATAACCTTACTGTGTGATGATAATTATTGAAAAGGTAGTGCTATTTCCTTATTCTGTTTGATCTTTCTCTAGTTATACATGCACAGACTACATTTACCCTCTTAGCTACAACTTTGCATTAGGAACGCATGTTGAACTGTTTTTTCATGGGATTAGCCTTTATTCTGTAAGGAATTTTATTCTGTTGATAACTGCATATCAGACATAACTGTAGCCAACAGGAGCTCTAACTATAGTTTATCCATGTGAAAATCAAGGCTTGAAGGTGTCAGTTGAAAATGTAATGATTTTTACACTAAAACTATTGATTTTTTTCTATGATCTACCTTCTATGAATGTAAATTGGAGAATAATATTGACCTTCTAGAAAAGCTTGGGTGAATGGTTAGTTGAATGCTTATTTATGTAACTCACTATCTCTATTAAATTTAATTTGAGATGTTCATGTAGTGAAGCTGCTGATTCTGAACATGTTTTTCAAATGAGAATTTTTAGCTTTTGAGGAAAAATAATACATGAAAAATAAACTCTTGTTGTATTAGCAGAATATCATACATATCAGAAATTTACTGATTTGGAGAGTGCAATTCTGTGTTCTCCGTACTGCCTCCCGTTGTGCATCTGGCTCAAGACAGGAATTTCTCATGTCAATTTCTCTGCTTTCGTGCATGTTTTCCCAGCTCTAAAAAGCCTGTGAGGCTATTAGCTGGCACAAGCATGACATGGTCTAGCTCTGGAGGACTGTGGTGTTTAAAACAGAACAGTTTGATGTTCTGACCCAGGTACTGAGAACTGTGGCTCACCCACTGCCCTCCCTGGGCCCTGAAATGTGCTTTCTCCAGAAGCACAGTCTCCTCCAGCGCCTGGATCCAGGAGCTGTGCGAGCAGGCTGCTGACATCCACACATGGAGTGACAGCCTGCAATCATCATGCAGCTGAAGTGGTGACTTGTGTCCAGCATCAGCCCAGGAAAGCCAAACATACATTTAGCAGGAGGCAGGACTGGAGGCAAGAATTCTTGGGATACAGCTCAGCCCAGGACTGGTGCCCCAGCCCAGGCGCAGGGGGGCTTACAAACATAAGGCTGGGGTTGCCGGGTGAAGGTTTCTGGAAGAGCCCCATGGCTCTAACAGCACTTTTTCTTGCTTTTCCTGCAGAGCTTATTTCACTTCCCACTTCAGCCCATCAGGCTCCCTTGTGCTGCTTCTCTCTTAGATCTGCTTTGATTCCTTGCTCTTTCTTGGCTCCTGCTCTGCTTCCAATCTGATTTTCCAAGCCTACATGGCCGTGAAGTTAATGAATGTTTGTATGTCATTGTTGTGGTTATTGTTGCATTCATTTATTATTTTAGAAGTAATCTATATTTGATAAGAATGCCTGTGAAGTGTTAGTCTGAACTAGAACTTGTAAAAAAAATCTAGCACATCAGTTCAACACTGACTGAAGATCATGATCTTTAAAGACAGTAAAATTAAATGCCATGGTCTCTTCCTCATGGTGTCTCAGTTCGAAGGGAAAATAAGTAGTGATAATTCTTTAAACATTTTGCTAAGAAAATTCTTTCCTTCCGAGGAAGTTTTTACTGGGGCTTCCTATGGAAGGAAGTAGCCATAGATTAGGTTCTCGGTCTTCTAATATTGAGACAGCCATGCCCTCCAGATAACACAGACTTCTCCTACAAACAATGAATGAACAGGGAGTACATTGTTTGCAACTGATATGAGCTGCCACTAAGACAAATAGGAGTCAAATTATCTTTTTTTCAGGACACAGAATTTCTCAGATCACTGTGATCCTCTTCCTCTTCTATGCTTAGCATTTGGAATTCTGTAATTGAATTTAAAAATTAATGTTTCTACAAGATTTTAAAATAGTAAGTGGGTGTGTAGTGGACATGTGTGCTATAATCTTGTAGAGGTAAATTAGGAACTGAAGTATTAAAGCATCAGAGATTGCTTTTTTAGGTAAATGACCTCGTGTCTAACACTGGATGGCACTGAAGTACACACTATGGAGCCAAGTAGGGTACAGGAAATGGCTAAGTTCCATTACAAAGCTTCATTTTGCATGGAACTAACTGGATAAGGGGTTTTCGTGGTATTAACCTCTCCCAAAATAGTACCTCTTTAAGGTGCTAGGCAAAGAGGATTTATAAGTCATCTGTGAGGTCTGATTCAGAATTAATCCTGGCATTATGACAGAAACTTAGCAGATACTTGATATACTGATAATTTAAAAATTTATGTTAAGACTTCAAGGCAGAGTGCAAACTCTATCCTGACACATTGTGGGCCAAGTTTCTGTCTGGTTTCATGTGAAGCTGTCTCACCTACTGACTGACATAGGCAGTTTGCTGAGAGTTTAATATATGCCCTCTATTTAAGAGGGATATTTCAATGTTGATTAATATGAAGGATTCGCAGTGGTGAAACCCAGATGAGGAAGGGAACTGAGCATGTGCTGAATTTTAAGCACACTAGAAGTCCTCTGGGAATTAAATAGCCTCTTGCTTCAGTGCTGACCAAGTGAGAAGAATGAAGAACGAAGAATGATGCTGCAATGCAAGCATCAGATGACTGCCAAGGTCTCCTTCCTGCCTTCTCATATCTGCACCTTCTATGTATTCTACAGAAGAAAAGTCTCAAAAGATTTCATTTTGGGGTGATTTTGAAGAAATCATCTAGCCTGAATTTCAAGTTTTGCATTCTTCTTACTCTTAGAATTTCTGTGTCTTCAGAAGTCTTGTGTTTAGCAGGGCCATAAAAGGTCAGGATCCCTCCTATTTTGTACATGTCAAAGACCTTGTTCAGTCCCTTGTTGTTTGTTATGACACAGAGGCCATCTGCAGGAGTTGGGCTGATTCCTTCATGTAACCCCCCTTAAAAAAAAATATTGTAATATTTCTTGATGTTGCAAGGAATACAAGTGTTTTCCTTGTTTCATTGCTCTTTTTGAAACCATAATGATTCATTTCTAGTCTTGTCCTTAACTATGTGCTGTTAGTTTTGATACTTGTACTGCCTTGGAATATGATCCTAAATTTTGTCAGATACATAAAATATCAGACACTGCTCAGTTCTTTGAACAGTAAACATAGCCCAGTAATAATCCTTACCTGAATGAGGTCTCCCAGCTTCCTGTATATGCACAGTTTATTTTTCAGCAACTTTTCAGTGGCATCCAAAACACCTTCTTAGTTATGACTTTGAGCTGGAGGATGTTCTGTGTTGGTGACATAAACTAATCAAAGCCTAATTTTGACACCTTTGTCCAGAAATTACTGACATCAGCAAGTTTTTATCTTGTTGTGTGATGGAGACTGGCACACGGCAGCAGCATCTGTAGCCATATTAGCATCAGCATCTGGCTAGTAATTAATATTTAAACTCAATGATTAAAGCCAGCACACAGCTGTGAAGTAGTAGAAGATCTAGTAGTATTTATGTCTCTACATCCAAAAGCTGAAATTTGGGACAGGACTGCTGTGTCCATGCAGAGGTATGGAATGAGTCAGTCATGGTCCAAGACAGACATAAAAACCAGAGTGGTGTTTTCCAGTGCTGCACCCATGTTGCTTTTGCTACATTTTTTAATTTTTTAATTTTGCTACATTTTAATTTTCCTGACACACTGTGTTGTTGCAGTCTCCTGTGCTGGTAGGTGGTATGGTAGATAACTCACCTAGAAGACTAGAGATTCTGTTTTGAATCTCTGATCAAAGAACTGTGCAGATACTGTGATAAGGATGGCAAAACTGCCCAAGAAAGAGATAAACTTAGAACCACTTTTTAGTAGTTAAGAATTTGTTTCTTACAAATAATTCCAAGAAAAAAAGCACACTAACATAGAATACGGTTTTAAAAAATATGTTTAAATCATTCATAAAGTGAGCGCAAACATGTCATAACGTAATTTTTAGATTATCCAGTAATAAATTCTAATATCAATGACTCATTCTTTCACTTCCTATTCCCTCAAAACTTTTACAAAGATTTTGTGACTGGGACAAGTAATGGCTATTTACTTTCAAGCTCCTTTCTTCTGAAACCTGCTGACTGAAAAAACCAGTAGTGCCTCATTGTTCTTGTGTGTGGTTCCTTGCTGCATAATATTTGTTGACAGTGTGTGAAATGCCACATATATAAACCAAAATATATACGCCCCTTGTTATGGTCTGTAGTTTGAAGCTGTAAATCCTGAAACACAGCTAAAAATACAGTGACTTTCCAATGAGTGAATGAAAAGTGTCTCACCTTTTCATCAGCTGCTGATGTCCCTAAGTAAACAATTACTTGGTCGAAAAGGAAGTGTAGATGGATAGAAAAATAAGCCTTCCTTCCTGTGAAATATCTAATGGCACTTACTTTACAGAGGTTACACGAAGTCTATCAAACTAGGGAGAGGAAAATAAATCAATTGTAACATGTCTATAGATTGTCCCACAAAATAATCCTGATCGATGCTCATTAAATTTTCAGTGTAGTTCAACCCTGAGAAGCCTTAAATTGTTTCTGACATTGCAGTGGTTTATATATCATTTTTATTGGCTTAATGAAATATACATGTGTACATTCTTCCTTGCCTGCCCTTGACTCTTCCTAATGAGCTCATCTTTTTCTAGCCTTCACTTGCCATAAATACCACCTTAAAGCAAAAGGAACAACATAAATAATTTGCTAACTACTGGGAATGAAACTTGATATTAAGATGTATTCCAGGTATTATATATATTCTAGGCTTCATAGAGTTGCTCATTCAAGCTATCTGTCATAACTCTACTTATGAAAAAATCAGATTTCATTGATTAAAAAAATTCTTAGATAAAATTATTTGATCACAATTATGCTGATCATCTTATTATTTACTACTTACTAATATTTATATGAAAATTTTATAACCCACTGTAAACCCAAAAAAACAATCAGCAAGAAGAGGCAGTTTTTAATGAAGCACAGGACTAAGCTTTAGGTATTGATTCCTAATCAAACTCAAGTCACAGGATAAATGATTGAGTTAATTTCAAATATGGGATAATGCTGAGATCGTTGAATTTAGGGAAAAGTTTATGACCCTAAAGCAGCAGTGTATACCTTGCTGGTTGTTCAACCCATGAATTATGTTCATTTACACCATGGCTTTGATACCAGTGACAGCAAGAGGGGAAAGTGCAAAGAACAGAATTAATTTATTTAAATTCTGATGGTATTGCTACACCAGGATAAACTCATCACTGTATTTTATTTGCCTTCTTTACCATACTTTCTGTTTTACTGTGACACATTTTTTTTTGCCTCCAGCGTCTGATGCATAAGTGCCACAATTGCACAGCCTTATTCCATTGACAAAACTCATCTAAGCACCTATTTTTACAGTGAACATGCTTTGCTGAAATTTTTAAACTTATGAATTTTATTTCTTGGTTGGTTTTCTTGGCTAGTAAGAATTGAGAGAGAAAGAAGGAGGAAGAGGAAGTCACAGCATTTAATCTTTCCAAGTCACTGCTAAACGTGATAGGGCCCTGCTTTCCTGGAGATGTCTGGATACCTGCCTGCCCATGGGAAGTGGTGAATGAATTCCTTGTTTTGATTTGTTTGTGTGCACAGCTTCTGCTTTACCTATTAAACTGTCTTTATCTCAATCCATGAATTTTCTCACTCTTACTTTTCTGATTCTCTCCCTCATCCCCCCAGGGTGGTAGTGAGTGAGCTGCAGCTTGGGACTCAGCTGCCCACCAGGGTTAAACTTGACACCTGTCTTCTTCAGATCCTGTTTCTTGTCATAGTGGATGCTCAGTTACAGAGTGCTGTGAACTCTTCATTACAGAGTCTGACTTCCTGTTCCTGACAATGTCTTGCTGTTCTGTCAGAAATTCATTGTGTTCTCCCCACCTCACCTGATCCATGACGTCTCTGAACTTCTTGTCCCAGAATCTGCTCCTGATCTGCTCTCTCAATAGGTGTTCAGTCCTTCAAAATCATAAGACTGTTTCTTTTTTAATGAGGTGAGCCACATGCTCTGTTTTTGCACTGCCTTAAAATAGAACTATTTTCTTACATTTCACTTTTTGTATGGAGTGCTATTCCTTCTGGTTTCATACAATTGTTACCATTGCCCAACAACTAAAAGGCATTTGATTTATTATGTGTGTCAAACCCAAATATCATCCTTTATTCTGCTTGCAAAGTGAGGTTTTGTTTAAAATTTTTCCAATACCCATATCTATGGCCCCAAAGACTGTACTCATGTCTACAGATTTTAAACTGTATTTGGACCTTTAGCTGTCCCGTTGTTCCCATTATGGTTTCTTTCCTCTTTAAGTGATGACCAGGCCCTGTGGTTTTACAATCTCCCTAAACCAACAGAATGACTGGCTGCCATTAAAGGTAATGATCTCTCCATTACACCCTGCTTTGGCTGCACGTTCTGCTGCTGTCTATGGGCTGGTGCTAGCAGCTATCTAGATAAATGAAAACTCAACCTTTTTTCTTTCCTTTTGCTACTTTTCAGCTATGTCAGTTTCCTGATCCAGACTGTGGTGGAGATGCAGAAATCCAGCCTGTCATAGCATGGAGGAGAAAGGCAGGAAGGCAGAAAAACCACACGCTTGGGGAGGAGGAAGAAGTGGCATAAACTTTATCCTTATGTCTTAATCTTTCTGCTATAAATCTACTTACCTTGTGTTCACCTTGTATAGCAAGATGCCCCATCCAGACTCAGATGTAATATTGAGGTTTTTAATTCAGGTTCTCCTCAGTGACAAGAGTGAAGATATGGGCCAGATTCTTTTGACAACAGATGTAAAATCCCTCTTGATTTAAATATAATAAAGATCTTACTTTGGGCAACACAGAAATCAAAGTAGTCCGTGTTGGTTGTTGTTTGCCTAACATCTTTCAATCTGTTTAAGCATGTTTAGACTGCTAGGGTAGGAAAAAATCCTGAAAGCAGAATTAGTGGGAACCTGTAGAAAATTAATTTGTTTGTATATGGACAAAGTAGTACAAGCAAACTGGGCAGTCCCATGTTACAATACTGAGCTTTACAAACACAGTCCTCAGTTTAGCCTTTGGGTGTCCGGGTGGTCCCACCTCTGATTCTGACCTTGTGGCTATGTCTACACTGCAGATTTTGTAGGTCACCTCGCAGCAGTGTAGTGGTGTGGTGGGTTGACTCTGGGTGGATATCAGGTGCCCTCTGAAGTTACTCCACCACTCCCCCTCCTCAGGTGGACAGAAGAGAGAAAACATAATGGAAGTCTCATGGACTGGGATCAGGATGGAGAGGAATCACTCACCAATTACTGTCATAGGCAAAACAGATTCAGCTCAGGGAAACTGACTTAATTTATTGCCAATCGAGTCAGAGTAGGAATAAAAACAAATCTTAAAACACCTTCACCCCATCCCTCCCTTCTTCCCAGGCTCGACTTTTCTCCAGATTTTCTCTACCTCCTCCCCAACAGCAGCACAGGTGCACTTGAAATGGAGGTTGTGGTTGGTTTAAAACTCATCTGTACTGCTCTTTCCTCCTCAGTCTCTTCCCTTGTGCCAGTCTGGTGCATGTCTCTTCCCATGGGAGACATGAACTCTGTGAACTTCTCCAACATCCTCACCACAGGCTGCATTTCCTCACCAGCTACTCAGTGTGTGTTCCTCATGGTTTGGCATCCTTCAGGAACAGGCTGCTCCAGCGTGGGTTCCCTGCAGGGTCAACGTTCCTGCCAGCAAAACTGCTCCAACAAGGGCTCCTTTCCATGGGGTCACAGCTTAGTCTGGGCATCTGCCAGCTCTGGAGTGGGATTCTACATGGGCTGTAGCTGGGTATCTGCTCCACCCTAGACCAGCATGGGCTGCAAGGGCACAGCTGCCTCACCATGGTCTGCACTCTGGGCTGCAGGGGAACCTCAGCTCCGGTGCCTGGAGCACCTCCTGCCCCTTTTCTCCACTGACTTTGGTGTCTGCAGGGCTGCTTCTCTCACAAGCTCTCAGTCCTCTCTCCAGCTGCAGTTGCTATTCCACAGTTTATTTCACTCCCTGCCCTGCTCCCCCTCACCCCACTTCTTAAACTAGTTATCCCAGAGGTGCTGCCACTGCTGTGAGTGGGCTGTCGCTGGCTCTGTCAGATGTAGGGACAGGTGCTGGCAGCTTCTCAAAAATTCGCCCCCTGTGAAGCCCTCACAACCAAAACCTTACCATGCAAGCACAAGACAAATGGCAAAAGTTTAGCAGGAGTATCACAAAACTTTTCATGTGCCTTCTGCAAGTGTACTCTCCTGTAGAAATGCTCTGTGAGGTCTTAATTCACAAAAGAACAAATCAGTCTTAAATTCAGTAGGAAAATTGTTGTCTTCAGAAGTTTTGTATTAAGTAGCACCCAAAGTACAGTTTCAATAAGTGCTTAAAATAGTGTCTGCAGCATCTCATTAAAAAAAAACAAAAAAAAAACCAAGACAAATGGAAGAACAAAAAAACCCAACCCCACTTTTGCTACAGTAATGTTAAAAAGCACTTCGTGACACAGAGTTTCAAATTTTTTTCTCTACCAAGACAAAAAAAATTTTTTGTGTCTGAAGAACTTTTCTTCCTGTCAGACCAGTTTTCAAAACACCTAAATTATAGTGCACTGGTTTGGTTTTCTTTTTTCCTGGAGAAAGATATTGGAGTGCCAGGGGTGTGTGAAGAGTTCACACCCTCCACTATAAAGATCATGACACAAAAAGGAGAGTGCCTTTAGGTTAGCTATCGATGTTGTAACTGCTCTTAACTCAGCCAGCTGTTTTAATATGAAATCTGAACACAGGACACTGCTGCAGAATTTGTAAATATACAGGGAATAGAAATGAAGGAAAACTATTCTTCATATAATTGCTTAAAAAAGCAAATCCAAATGTTTTCTTTCTCTGTTTCCGTCTGAAAAGCAAAGGTGCTTATCCACTAATAACTAGATCATAAAGGATTCAAAGCTGGCAAAGGATTTTTCTGTTGTGCTCAGTTTTCTCTCTGGAAACTCCATGCAGATTATGATCACTGCAGTAATCAAAGAGGAGACGCTTTGGAAACCATCCTATAATGCTGTCTTCCGTTTGGAAATTACTCAGTTTTACAGAGATAATATGCTATTTCTTATATTAAGGAACCATTTTGCTGTATTCAAAATCTCTCACTAATCTTTCTCTCATTCTAAAGTAAGGCAACATGTGAATTTCCGTATATCTGAAGCCTCTCCATACATTGGCTTTTATATTTAGAATAAAAAAATATGCTGGTAATCATACATGAAAATGTTACTCATGGGATGAATGAGACCAGACACCACAGTAATCCACTTCTTTTAGATGATAATGTGTTTGGCGTCACTAATCCCACTGCTTTATCTCTCGAGGAACCCATAAATACAGGCCATTATTTTAAAAAAGTTTGTTTGATGACTTGGACATTCATTTTTCTAGTTTCCTTTGTATCTACTTTGAGAAAATGATATCTATCATCCCAGGTACAGGTAACTTCCTACTGCATCCTTGTGACTGAAGGGAAAGAAACAGAAAGATCAAAGTTGCCATACAGATGAAGTAAAATCTAACATGTAAATTGGAGAGCAAAACAGCTGTCAAGAGGAATCACGACAAAAGTGGAACAAAGCACCAAAAGAATAAAATATGCAGGGAAAGAATGATTATGAAAGAACAAGGAGAAAAAGACAGTAAGAAAATAGTTTAGTCAATGAGGGTCAGGAGGAAATACAAAAGGGAAAACAGATTTCATGGTTGAAATTACTGCTTTGAAAATGTATGTGAAAGACTGTTCCTTGAATGATTAATACAAGTTGGGTATCTGATATGATGTACATTTTTACATCTACAGTGGCATAACTGAAATGATCTAAATATGTGATAAAAGTAATGTTAAAAATAATGTAGTAGAGAGATCACGCAGAATAGGAATTGAGAAGATTTGGATTAGGGGCTTTTTGTAAGAACTCCATGGAATAACAATTGTGCTTGGTCTTTTCCCATATGCTATGAATAACTTCTGAAAGGATGTTGTTGAGATTTTGGAAGTGATCTAAAATAAGGGTTTGTTAATAGCTGTTAGAACAAAGCAGCAAAATTTTTAGTCTAATATTCTTTAAGCACAGAATTGTAATATACAGTTTCAGTACTTATTTCTCTGCAGCAGTTATTCTATACTGTTTTTTGCTTTCTAAACTTGTCTGCTAATTGTGATGATAGGAGAGCACTAAGATTTCTTTACTGTTAATGCTAATCCACTGACATTAAGCAGCTTGAACTGAAGATATTTATAGTTTGGCACTGTCTGAAGTCTTCGATGTTGAATGGGAAAGCAGTAAGTGCTTCCTTCAATTGTTCGTTTCTGACTGTCAGCTTAGACTCTTGGCATTCCATCAACATCCAGGAGCAGGTGGCCTGTTTTGTCTTGTATTCACTAATGTTGCTGAAGTATTTAAAATTACATTAGTGATAATGGTCTGATGACACCACTGTGCTACATGACCTGTGATCCAGGGTCAGTTTCCAGTTTTAAAGCATTATGACAGAGGCAAGTGCAGGGCAGTACCACTTTGAGCAGTTCTGGAGACCCTAGGGGGCTCTAAAAGACCAAACAACAGACGGAAAGGAGCATTTAACCACTTCTCTTTATTGCAGGCCTAAGGCAAGTCTTCTTGTTCTTTGTCATTGTTCTTCTTCAAAAGAAAATAAAGAATTCGTTTTTAACGCTTGGATGAATTAATTGCAGAATCTGCAGGATCTGCCTTTTTTTGGTTTGGTTTGGTTTTGAATTTTGTTTTTTTAAATTTAACTTCATGAAGCCAAATGAAGTTTTAGGAGATAAAAGTGACTCTGCACAGCTTCCCTCTCCTCTACAGCAAGGTCTGATTTTCTCACTAATCTTAAAATTCAGTTTGAAAATGAAATTGTGCGCAAAAATAGGGCTTCTTAAAATGGATCTTACTTTTAATATGGATGCTTAATTTAACAAGTATAGACCAAGAAGTAGTAGAAGCAGAGTTCAGGGAAGAATGTCAGTAATACATTTTTGTTAATGTGCTGAGCAAGGACTGCACCCCTGAAAGTTTAAAATCATCTTTTAGAAGGTCCTTCAAGTCTGCAGGGAAAGATACTCCCTTATATTGGATGTCCAGACTGGCATACTTGGACAAAGAAGCCTTCTGCACAAAGTCATGGATACTTTAGATGTACCAAAACCCAAAACCCTTCCTGATTTTCCCAGTGTTATCCTTTGTTCTAACAACCTACCTATAAAATATGGTCTGTGTGCATTTCAACAAAGTATTATAGGTACTTAATTAAATAGTGCCCACTTTTGCTGTTTGCATACATGTCTTATGAAGTCTCATTGGGACTTCAGCAAAGCATGCCTCTCTTTGTTTAACTGGGAGGGGAGATACCTTCCATGTAACCAGATCTCTCTTTCCTTCTCTTAGTTTGCCTTCCTCACTCCCACGTAATATTTCCATCAGAAAATATTTTCAAAGTATTTCCCAGCAAAATTATTATTTAAAAATGCTGAACGTTTATACCAGCATATTTTTTATTGATTTGAGGTTTTGTTTTGGCAGTTTAGCAAAACCTCAGTGTAAATTGCTGCTATATATAAAAGAAAAATTGACTGATTGCAGTGAATGTGGCATTCCTGGCAAAGAGGTTTGGTTGCAAGGATAACAAACCCACAAGGGACCTTTTTTTCAAGCCATGAGGAAACGACACGGTCAGAAAAATATTTTTCCTTCCAAAAGTATCATCAATTTTTAAGTTATTGTCTTATTTCAAGATTTTTTCTTCTAGAAAGCAACCTTCAAGACTTGACCCTCTAAACTTGCTATTCGACAAAAAATAAAGGGCATTTATGAGTTTAAAAATATCAAACAAGTGAGTTCTTCAGCAAGTAGCTGCAGTCTTCAAACGGCAAATTATGAAGAGTATCTGAAATAAATGCAAACTAAAAAAAAAGATGTATTAATGAAAAAGGGGGAGGAAATTTCATATTACAAGGATTCTCCAAATATTATAAAATAGGCAACTCAAATTAAAAGGCTTCTGCCTCTAACTATTTCTATAATTAGCTCTTCAGTCTCTCTTTTTCCCCTCCATCATTATGAGGTTTTCAGGCTATTTTAGTAATTAATTAAATAATCTCTTTATAGCAGTTTTCAGAGCCTCTCCAGGGAAAAAATAGCTTTGGGAAAATCCTGTGGGCTTATCAGGTAAGCTGTGAATTCTGTGTCTTGAAAACCTAACATTATCTGCTGTGTGAGTGCCAACGACTGGTTTAATATACAACCTTCAGTTAGTAAGAAGTGGAAATACCTGTCTATATCTGTCCCATTGTGAAAATCTGTCTTCTGCATATCTTTTGTATTTTTAATACAGTAAATAAATATACTTCCCTCCCTCTACCCAGGCAGTCTTCTCTTCTACTCTGTCCCCAGCAATATTATTGTCCCCTAATTTCAGGCATTTACTTACTAAAGAGTCCAGATCTAAGGTGACAATCTGGTTATCTTTTCGAGACCATTGACAGAATGGAAGGCAATCCTGTCATCTGAAAACAGACAGATGAGTAAGCTAACTTCTGCTTTAGGAGATCTATCCTTTTGTTAATTAAATAGAGAGATACAGAGATGTCTCAGATGAACCCTCAGTGAGTTTGCAGACAACACCAAGCCGAATGAGGTACTTTAGAGGGAAGAGATGCCATCCAGGTGCACAGAGACAGGCCTGAGAGCTGGGCCTGTGTGAACCTCATGAAGTCCAAGAAGCACAAGTGTAAGAAATTGCATCTGGTTTGGGGCAAACCCAAACATTAATTAAGACTGGGAAATGAGTGGATTCAGAGAAGCACTGCAGAGAAGGACTGGGGGTATTGATGGACTGAGTATGAACTGTCAATGTGCACTCACAGCCCAGAAAGCCAGCCGTGTCCTGGGCTGCATCCAAAACAGCGTGAGCAGGGAGAGGGAGGGGATTCTGCCCCTCTGCTCTGCTCTGGGGACACTCCACCTGGAGCAGTCTCTTCATTCAGCTCTGGCGCCTCTGGCGTGAAAAAGACATGGACCTGTTGGAGAGCGCACAGAGGAGAGCCACCAAGCTGACCAGAGGAATGGAATGCCCTCCTATGAGGGAAGGCTGAGAGACCTGGAGTTGTTCAGACCAGAGAACAGAAGGCTCCATGGAGACTTTATAGCAGCTTTCCAGTTCCTGAGGGGGGTTTACAAGAGAGCTGGGGGGGCTTTTGACAAGGGCATGTAGTGATAGGACAAGGGGGAATAGTTGGTGTAGATTAGATATTAGGGAGAAATTCTTTGCTGTGAGAGTAGTGAGGCACTGGAATGGGTTTCCCAGAGAAGCTGTGGATGCCACATCCCTGGCAGCGTTCAAGGCCAGCCTGGATGGGGCTCTGAGCAACTTGATCTAGGGAAAGGTGTCCCTGCCCATGGCAGGGGATTTGGAACAAGATGATCTTTAATGTTCTTTCCAACCCATTCTATGATTCTATGTCTCTCCTGTATATATCTAAAGCTGGGTTAGAAGGGTAATATTCTTCAATATTGACAATTTTTGTGTGTGTGTGTTTTCAATGCAACTTGCTTACACGAATTGAGAAAGTTAATTTTGTTCAAAGTTAATTTTGTTCCACCTTAGGGATCTCCATAGCCTCCTACACTACAGCACTTTCATGTAAATCAGAGCTGTACTAACAATATAATGTGGATTTAGCTTTGCGACATCACACTTGAACACAAAGTAGAGGAAGGCTACTTCCATTGGAAAAACTGGGAAGATGCTTATGAATTTGCTAAATACTGTCTCTTTGGACTGTATAATGCACCAATGAGTTGTAAAAGACACGTTTTTGCCTAACTTTTTTTTTTGGTGCAAGGAGTGGTGGTTCAAATATTGCGCACATGACTATGAAAAACAGAGAACTGTGATTATGGCATGCGGAAAAAAAGGTAGGGTTTTCAAATTACAGGTGGAAGTATTTGTGGATCCCTGCAATATTTGGATGTTAAAGTTCTGGCATAAGCATATCCATGAGAACTAGCTAATTTCTGTATTGTATTCAAAAGTAGTGCAATTGCTCTCGGGGATAAAAATGAATTGTTGTAGATGTATATGTTGGAGACAGAATAGGAAACAAAACCTCTAACTTTTGGCTAAAATCTGGACAGGAGTGAATGAAATGAGCTAGCCAGTCTTTCAAAGAAACCATGTGTCACTGAATCCCAGAGATGATGTAATATTATAAAGTATTGTCTAGGCAATACTGATGACCCCTTTAGGCTCCTCAGAAAAGGATGAGTTGAGGAGTTTGAACAGTGCTCAAGATTCATTCTTTTCTCATTGATATTCTGCCCCCACTTTTTGTGAGGCATTTACATTTATTGCATTTCTAAATGCTAAAAGGCTAAAGACTGGAGCCTTCAAAAAAAAATACTGTGTTCTGACAGGTATCTGCTGCCTGCTTTTATGATGCTCTGTCTTGCCTACAATGCAGTGCAAGCTTAGCAGAAGCACACAGGAACTTTGCCCATTTCACCCTGCCTTGCCTTCTGAGGTTGCATTGAGTCCCTTATGCAGGTCTAGAAAAGGTTATGGAAAAAATAAAGCTTGATAATCCCACAACATTTTTGTGAGTTACTCTGTCACATTTTTGGGGAAAATTCCTGAGAGGCCCTGCAGCAAAGAAGCAGAAGCTATAGAGAAGAGACAAGTAATCTTTGTTTCTGCAGAGTAAGACCAGAACTGGTTTTTAGGTTTTTTTATAGTCAATAGAGCAGGAGAACTTGTTTGTTATCTATTTTGTTTTCGTAGAAGCAGGAAAATTCATTCCTTTTTCTTTTTCTCTCTAGTTTAAGCCTTGAAGTTAGTCCAAAACGCTATTCCTAATCAATTAAAATAAGCCAATTTCATTAATTATATTACTTCAATTTAGCCACTGGAGAGGCTCTGGCAGTCGATTCCTCACCTTCTGTACATACTCTGTTATAACTCAAGCCCAGTCATACAAATAATGGACAAGAACGGGATTCCTACACGGGAATTCTGAAAGCTCTTCTTGTGTAGGTAAGAGATGGAATATGAATCATCTTGATAATTGGGAGAAGTGTACCAGTTACTTGGTTAACAGAAAGGAATCTACAAAGTAAAAGCTGTGTGGGTGATGCCAAGCTGTGTCTTGGATACTCCCCCTGTTTCAGCTTCTCTTACTCAGTGAGGGGATGGAAACACAGGACTGGGAACCTGGGACATTCTTTGCTCATATTAACTCTGTACAGCAGCAAGCCTGGTGAGTGTAGAACTGTCCACTTAACGAGGGCATGATATATACTGAATAACAAAGGCTTCTTTCTTTCCATCTTGAACATCAAGGCTAGAGAACTCAAGGCACGTGTGTTTGTGATTGAGGTCCCTGGCTCAGCGCTTAGCTGGGATCTGGTACATGGTGCAGTACATGGCATTATCAGATGGTAATTATTGCAAGGTTTTTAGTGAAGCTGTTAATCCTTACATAACTAGTGGAAAGAAAAAAAAAAAAAACCAACATGAACTCAGAATGGAGGGAGAGGGATTTGGATGTTTCATTAACATAAACATCCAAAGCAGCAGGTCAAAATCAAGATGTTCAAGAATCATCTTATTTCATCTGAAACGTTCGAGGGCACCAATCACTCTTGCATTATTTCTTTTGTCTATCATCTGGCCTTTTTGATCCATTCAAAAGTCTCAGAAATTACCTTTCTGCAATTAGGTCAAACTCATGTAAATTTTCAAGCTTGTGGAGCCATGGACTTGCTTTAGTGTCTTAGCATTATTTCAGTAAGGACCACTGGGAATAGGTCACAGCATCTGTGAACTTTGTTGCTAATCTCTGTCAAAGGTGGCAGATAATTCTTCTCAGTACACCAAATAGGCATGGATGGGGTAGCCTCTAAACCCATGGACAGCAACAAAAACAAGTGAGCACAAGATTTACAGTTATTGGATATTCAATAGTACAGAAAGAACAGTTGGTGCCCAAACTTCACACAGATTTGTGGTAATTGAAACACAAATATCTGGGCAAGAAATTGGTATGACAGAGGTTAAGAGTTAATGGCCATCACTGAGCCAGAATTCACTGCTTCAGTGACTGCTGCAAACCTGGAAGATCTGTTTGTTCTTTAAAGATCATATTCTAATATAATTTGTTATGAAACTTCGGCTGTTTCATGCTGACTGCACTGGTAATTTGAATCTCTGCATATTATTTGCACTGTAGTGAAGTCCCTAATAAAAGGGTACATTGAAGGTTCGGCAGGTTCATCTAGTATTTCCCTTCCAACACATCTCCCAAAACAACTTGTCTGTAATGTTTTGTCCTTACTAAACAACCTGTTTTTCCACAAAAGAAAAGAAATTTGAAAAGTGAGCAGAATCATAGAATGGTTTGGGATGGAAAGGACCTTAAAGATCATCTAATTCCAAATCCCCTGCCATGGGCAGGGACACCTTCCACTAGACCAGGCTGCTCAGAGTCCCATCCAGCTTGGCCTTAACATCTGCAGGGATGGGGCATCCGCAGCTTCTCTGGGAAGCCTGTGCCAGTGTCTCACCACCCTCACAGTAAATAATTTCTTTCTAATATCTAATCTAAATGCAGCCTCAGTTTCAAGCCATTTCCCCTTGTCCTGTCAGCACATGCTCTTGTGAACAGTCTCTCTCCTTCTTTCTTGTAGGCTCCCTTCAGGTACTGGAAGGCTGCAATTGAGTCACCCCAAAGCCTTCTCTTCTCCAGGCTGAACAATGCCAATTGTCTCAGTCTTCCCTCATACAAGAGCTGCTCCATCCCTCTGATCAATTTCGTGGCCTCCTCTGGACTCACTCCAAAAGGTCCATGTCCCCCCTGTGCTGGACCCCAGAGCTGGATGCAGCACTGCAGGTGGGGTCTCACCAGAGCAGAGCAGAGGGGCAGAATCCCCTCCCTGGCCCTGCTGCCCACGGGGCTTTGGATGCAGCCCAGGATACGTTTGGCTTTCTGGGCTGGGTCAGGTCCAGCCTCTCATCCCAAGGACCCAAGTCCTTCAATCCAGGGCTGCTCTCCATCTGTTCCTTCCCCAGCCTAGTTTGATACCAGGGGTTGCCCCAACCTGGGTGCACTTGGCCTTGTTAAATCTCATGAGATTCCCTTGAGTCCACTTCTCAAGCTTGTCCAGATCCCTCTGAATGGCATTTCTAGTGTCCTAAGATGTTTTTTTTCAGCAAGTCAAGAAAAAATGGCCTATCACTGATTCTCAGGCCTATTAGTCTCAAGAGCCAGAATTTTCTTTAGAAGGTATGCATTGGTTTGTGTTAGCTACTTGTGTATCATAAGGAGACAAAGACAGTAGGCTAAAAGTATCTAAAGAGTAAAATACTTATAAACATCTCCACTGGGATTTAAAAAAAAAGTAAATACAAAACAGTCACTTAGCTACAACTGGAATTACAGCACAGAATTGAAAAACTGAGTGAGAATTTTTCAATGTGTATATAACTGTGGTGAGTCTTCACTCTGTACAATCTCTATCTGCACATATTGTTACACAATTATTTCAGATGACTTAATGTGGGCATAGTGATATATTTAATCTGTTTGGTTAACTCCATCTTCATTACATATAGGACTACGCTTGCCGCAGTGCTTTGTTTATGACAATCTTGCTGATACAGTATTGCAGGGAACTGCTTACCAACACAGAGATCAGAAGGAGCACTCACTGATTTAATGGAGAACAAATGATGCTTACTTTTTTGCTGTGCTCAGTTTCCTGGGAGTTGGGGATGTGGCCACGCTGACATCTGTGCAGCTTAGTTGGTCATCATCTGTTTCAAGGAGGCAAGGGACAGAATATGAGTAATTTAGCCTAACTGTTCTGCTGATTAAAATTTTTGATTCAAAAATCTAAGTTAGCTGCACACCTAAGGTAGGCTTCTTGTTGTGCTGTATGCACACAAACACATGCATATGTGTGTATGCCTCTTGTCTGCACAAGAAACAACCTGAAGATGTCCAAAATTCCCTTTCAGGACTTCTGGCCTATTAAGACACCAGTGCCTAGACAATGCATCACATAAATAAGCAGAGCAAATGTATAAGGTGTTCCAGCACCTCTGAAATCGATACAGGTTATTCTGTGCTGCTAGGTGTCCTAGCTGTAAACTGGTGCTACATTTATTGGCCAAAGACTGTGTCTTGTCTGAAGGTATTTTTCTGATATTTCTTGGTTGTTATGATGAAGCAGCTGCTGCTACAAAATGTAGCTAAAACCTGCTACTTAAAGAAATGAAGGTGACCAAAAATTAATTTTAGATGTGATTCTTAAAGATCTATTTATTATCCAGACTAGGCAGTTTTCAGTAAATGAGGGATCTAACTACTTACTCATCTTCCGGAAAAACCAAAATTAAAGGAGACTTGAAGCTTGAAAAGACCCAGTCCATGCTCTCTCTTCACGATGAACAGGGCAAGTAACAAAAACTTACTAGGTTACTGCTGGTGGTAAACCACAAAGACAAGATTCATGATTGCACTGTCCTGCATTTTTCAAATATGTAATTATAATGGACAAAGCACAACATTCACACAGAACAGCAGGATTAATAGCACTCCTCATAGAACATGGACTGGAACTAAGTAAGTATCTTTTGGGAACAGACAGGACAGAGCTCAGTAATAATCTTATCAAAAGCATCCTGTCAGAAAAGGTTCTCATCAGCTAAGACAAACAAAAAAATGTTTTTCAGTAAGGTACTATGAAAAGAACACAGACCTTGTTTTCATTGGAACATGGAGACAAAACTCTGTTGTGGTTTAATGAACAGTGTTTGAGGAACTATATATCAGAGTAAGGGTATTTTGTCCAGTAAGCTTTCTGTACTTTTAAAAAGAAAAACTCTTGGACATTGTAGGAAACCTCATGTTGATCATCTATGAAGAAAGAAAACTGAAGTTGTATATTCATGAGCCTGGAGAGGGATGATTTGGAAGGGTGAATCTACCAAACCTAGATAATCTATGTTACGCTTGAAACACACAAAAATTCAGCTATTCAATCTATATCTACTGTGGTTGGAAGAGTAGTAATACTTAACTGATAAGAACAATGTCGTTAATCCTTCTTTATTTTATTGGTTTGTTTGAAATTAAATCAAATGGTTCCTGTATTTCAAACAAAAGGGTATGGGTTATTGATATTTTTGTGTCCTGATTCTTTCCTTGTTAGATGTTTCCATCTTCCCTTGCTTGTAACTTATTGCCCATGTCTTGTGTACCTTTTTACCTTCGGAAGCTGACAAACTATTTCCTAACCAATGAAGGAATCAGTTTTTTAAGAGATAATACAATAACAGATTTTTTTGTTTGCTTCCTTTATGTCTCACACTTACATGGCCATCTTTCACCCTTTTAAAAAGTCACCATTGTTTTAATGTTCTTGCAATTTTTCATTGCCTGCTGATTTTACACAGATTGGATTTAAAGGTCTTCTCCAGCTGACCTGTAGTAGTGTAACCCGGATTCCATTTCAAATGAGGGCTCGGATTTTTAGTTTCTGGCTTAATTTCTGACTAAGCTACACAGTTCCTGATCAGTTGTGGGTGTTTAACCAAACCATCTGTGGAGCCTTTCCTATTCATAAGGATGTTTATGTTTTTCTGTCTTGCACAAGTATTGTGAAGATAATATCAAGAAATATTTCATGTAAAATTACTGACGTAGCACCATAGGGAACTTTATAAATACCCAAATTCTTCCCCAGTGAAATACGAATGAATGCTCTAAGAATATTTAGATATTTCTTTGGTGTCACTTATTTGTAAAAACTTGTATTCATAATGCCGTCCGGTTTCTTTTTTTGTTTGATTATATTCACATTTGATTTTCCAATGTGATTTTATTACCCAAGTGTTAAACAGAGATTTGCTTCCACTGCAATTTCCACAACCACCTAGCATCAATGCCATCTTCTCCTGGAATTAGTTTTTTGCCTTCTCCAGATCAAACACTTTTTGCTGATGTTTTAATTTTATTTCTAGCATTTTATTTTATTTCAGTAAGCAACTTATCAAGGGGATTTTATTATGCTTTACATGTCTTTTTGCTGTTGAAATATTACCTACCTGATTTTTAAGAGAAAAATATCCTAAAAAGCTGTATCAACTAAAGTATGCATCAAATTCTTGAAGACCTACTGAAGTGAATATTTCCATTTATTTCACTAAATGACTTTCAGAATGAGAATGCAGTTCTAAATTTGCAGATTCAGCTGAATGTTATGTAAGAACCATAGTGATTTGCAACCTATTGTCATAACAGTGCATGAAACGACTAGGATTACACCTACAAAAGTCTTTTTCCTTCCTGCATTTGATTATTTTTTGCAGTTGCAACAATGGCGACTTCCTTAAATTATTGTTAGAATTTTTTTTTCCATGTGGAATAAAAATAAGTGCTTAGCCTATTATACTTATTCATTTTAAAATGGGGTTTGGAGTTAAGGGTATAGATCTCATAAATACATAAAAATATTTTTAAATCAGATGTGATACACTGTAGGCAAACATAATTTGTTATTGTTTGCTACAGTTTATTAAAACCAGAAGTCATCTCACTGAAGCTAATTTCAAAGCATTATTTAGATTCCTCCAGGAGAAAAAATCAGAAATGACATGATATACCGAAGAGCAGGCACTAAATTAATTTCTCTATGTCCAGGAAGTGTCACCATTTAATTTACACAAAGGGTTTTAAGTGCATTGACACTGACACACATCAACTGTTTTAGTAAAGATAATACTTTTCACTCCCAGGAATATATTCTAGAAGAAAAAAGAAAAAAAAAAAAGAAAAAGAAAAGTAAAGAAGTGAAGAAGTGTGAGCAGAAGTGTCAGACTCAGCTGTGAGAATACACAGACAGTAATATAGGTGAGTCAGGGCTTTCAATTACTGTTTGGGCTGATACGTAGCCAGGCATCATACTATCACTTCAATCCACAGGCAGTGGGAGCTGCAGGGGTATAATACCCTTGAAAATGAGGGATATCTTGTATCTCCAGCTCATTACCCAGATACAGAATTGGGTGGGCATTTATATGTCCATTTATTTATTATTTATTATCTATTTATATAATTTTCACATAAAATTAGTAGTGGACAGGAATGTACTCTTTTGAAACAGCCAGCAAATGTTAGATCCTAAAATGTAACCACTGAATTCCAGTTATTTAGTAACACAAAAATATATCCTTAATTTTATAAAAATGATTTAAAATTATGACATTTATAATTTTCATAAGTTTACTTTCCAGTTCTCACTGTGTTTCCCAACTGAAATGCCCTTTCCCAAGTACTAGGTACAATGGGAGTTTTCTGTTAAAAGCACAATGGCTGGCACAAGAGACTCCCACTCTCTGCCTAGCATCTCCATATGGTCTAATCTTTCATCCTTTGAAACAATGCTAGTACTAGAGTGGATGGAAGTGCTTCTGTGCAGACCTGGCACTAGGCCAGAAAGCAGTGCCTCCTACTTGTGCTCACGACGAGCCTGTTACCATCTCCCACTCTCCTGTGATGAGAGATATTCTTGATTTGCCATTCTTCACGATGAACAATTTCAACAATGCCTCCAAAAGCACTCACAGGACTTGCATTTCAGATCCTTTTCTTCAGTGCAAGTCAGTTCCAAGAACTGCACTGTATCAGTGATCTGGAGGCTCTGCCTTTGGATGCCCAGAGGTGTGGTATGGTCCCTTTCCCCATACCTGGTGAGGCTGAGGTGCTATGTGTGCCTGAAGAGTGCAGCACTGCAGCTTGGCTTGGTGCATCAAGCCTGCGTGGAGCACCACGGCAAGACCTCGGAGAGTTTATAAACAGCTTTAGCTGCGTCTGAAAATGCTAACTAGCTGGAGTGATGAGAGTTTGTTGTGATGGAATTAAACGCCAGTGTAGCATGGCTGCTTTCGAACAGCTGACGAGCTGTGAGTGTGCCTCTCCGTTGTGCTAATTTGCAGCACACATATGCAGTGACTGGTTCAGCCTGCAGAGAAGGATCATTGTGTTTGGATCACATTGCTCATGTTGTTTAGGCTTTTGCTGGCAGAGCCTAATAATTGCTAATTACTGTTCTGCTAGTGTTTATAACACTGAACTGCTAAAGTACGTGACTTTTATCTGGGTTCTAGGCTTTTACTCTCCAGCCAGCCAACAGCCACACCAGCAGGCTGGAACAGGCAAGCTTTAGAAGCGCTTTTCTACGCATCACTGGCAATCTGACGGGAGTAGAAAACAGCACGTGTTGAGAGAATCACAATTAGCCGGGGTTTGACTACCAACTGCGGTCCAGCCAGGCACGGTCAGGCCCAAAGAAGCTGGCGTGGCTAGAAACGGGGTTTTTTTTCAGAAAACTGGCCCACGCTGATATTCTCTCTGCTATGGCTTTCCTCTCTTACCCCCATTAGCCAATTTCTTTTCGGGTTTATTCCCGCGGATGATGTCCGGCGGGGACGAGTATCCCGATCCCCGCGGGGGAGGCTGCTGAGGCGAGGCCGAGCTCCGCGCAGGGCAAGCCCCGCGCCCGTGACCCAGGCCGGCGCGGCGGGACGCGGGTGCCCGTCCCGGGGGGCCCGCACCGGACGAGGGCTCGGTTCGCCGCCCGGGCCGCGTGTGCGAGCGCTGCCGGC
>VZRO01001681.1:244974-290169 GCA_013397915.1 Daphoenositta chrysoptera
CGCCGCGCGGGGTCGTGCGCGGGTGCCCGTTCGGGCGGGAGCAGCGGGAGCGGGCGGGCGCGGAGGCTGTGCGCGGTGGGGCGCGATGAGTGAGCGCGCGAGGCGCCGGTGTCCGCGCAGGGATGCGCGCGGTGCGGGAATGGGCAGGGGCCGGGGGTCTACAGCCTCTCCATCTGCGGAGCGCCAGGGCTTGCGGGGCCGCCGCGCCTCCCCCGCCCGGCCCCGGCCGCGCTGCGGCAGCGGGCAGGGGCTCCCGGAGCGCGGGAGCAGCTCCTGGGCTGCCCTGTCCTCCCCGCGTGGAGCCCGCGGGGGCTGCTGCTGGAGCGAACACCGCCCTGGGCTCGGACCTTCCCTGCCGAGGTCTGTGCCCCGTGTTTCCATAGGCGTTGTTTTAGCCTGACTTTGGGAAAACAGCAATAAACATGACCTTTTCGTTTTGTGGGTCTAGACTGCAGCTGAAATCCGAGTAATGAGGTTTGATTCTGTTGCTTTAGGCATAGTGTGATATTGCAGGAAGGTCAGGGTGAGTGTTTCACCAGTAGTTGAGTTGTTTCATAATACAAAATCTGTGTGTTACAGTCTGTAAGGGTACAGTTTCTGACTCAGTGTGCTTTGAGGCTAAATCTAAAATGGTTTCATAGAAGTCAGAGGAATTGCTTTCGATCTAGAGATCTTACACCAAGACCCGTGCAGTGTGCTTTTTTTTTTTTTTCCCTTCTTCTTCTGGTTTGTAACTAAATACAAAATCTCCAGTTATTTCCTACTACTTGCCATTGCAGACATCTTCAGGTAGGAGTCTTGGTCACTGCAAGCAGTCTGTAGATGCTGACACACAAGATACATTCAAGCTGTTAGACTTTTCAACACCCGTGTATTTCCCTTTCTCATGCATCTCATCTCTTGTGCACTATGGGAAAGTATTCCCTGCAAGAATGATCCTTAATCCAAGTATTTGTCCAAATTCTGATTTTCCATACCTTGGAGTTTCACCAGTACACCTTGTGACTCTGAATGCAGTGGGTGTCACGAATGGTGGGTTATGTCAAGTCCTGCCTGGGTGCATGCAGGCATTGAATAACAATACCGTGTCTCACCTTTCATGCCACATTGTGCTGCATCATTGGTAAAATAAGCCTCACAAGAAAACGACTGCACTCAAAACAGATGCTGCAAGGAGCAGGTAAGGGTGCCTGAGCCCATCCAGCAGTGCCCATCTGCTGCTGCTACTTTGTTGTTTCTTCCCCTGCTGTCTATGGTGCTATGAGAAGCCCAGGAATCATCATTACTGCAATGAATTCTGGTACTGAAAATAAGAATTTCAATGTCTGTGCGATCCATGTTTAAGAAGCAGGCAAGCTGAAGTTCACTTTTTAGTACTGGAAGTCTCAGTTCTCCATGATTGTAAGTTAATGAGAATGCATCTGCAGCAGCGGAGGTAAACAACTTTTTTTGAGGGAGCATAGTGTGAAAGGTCTGTGCATGCTGTTTTGTCCTTCAGATGACACTCTCACACTGATTGTCAGCAGTACTGTCATTTAGAAGGAAGGAAGAGTTTTAGCTGTCTGGAACCAAAATATAAAGTCTCTGATGCCAGATTTAGCAGCTTGACATCTGATGACCCAGGGATTTTTGGCCCCAGCCTTGACTTTGACAGTTAGTTTTCATGCAGGCCATGAAGACACATTCATGTACGAGAATGACTCACAAGTATGTTGAAGACAGATCTGTTTATTGGCTTGTTTGCATTATGAGTGAGAAATCTGCAATGTAGTTGTGCTGACCTTGCTGTAGGGAGTAATCCTTTTGACTAGCGATTAAACCCCATGTGAAATACAGATTGACACTGCTGGCATGAATGAAGCTTTCAAGACAGGACCAGACAAATAGGAAGTTTAAAAAATTCTAAACTATTGATTTGGTTCTTGCTCACGTTTATATATATGATGTGCTGTTTTAATAGAGTCCTAAGTCATATCAAGAACACATCTGGATTGTTTGTACAATGTAAACATTTTATTTAATGTCATTTATTGTCTTCTGACTTGTAAAATGTCAAACTAACCTGCATGAAGTACTGCCAGTTTAGAAGCCAGGCTGAAGAACTCAGTGTCTGTCAAATTTCATGGACCAACTGCAACAGCAGTGAGTCATTTAAAAGCAGGAGGATACTTTGCGCCTTCTGGAATGAGTAGAGTCTTCAGCCTTTTTGCCTTTCAGCAAAACTAATGGGTTTACCTCTGTGCAGCAGAGAAATAAAGTTTAGAGAAATATCCTGAGTTTGTAAAAGCAGGGCGAGTCTGGAAATCCTGACATTAAGACAGAATTGTGAGACATTAGACTGACTGGTGTGGAGCAAGTTAGATTATTCATTTACTTCTAATACCTACAAAGCACCTAAGAAGGAGAAATAAACCCGTTTCAGTGTTAAAGTGCTGCTGCAAATCTATCATACGTCCTGAAGCCAGGAAGATTGATCTAAAGAGTGTTTTTCCAGAAATGGGCAACAAAGTGCTGTGCCACCGAATTATCTCTTTTCCTTTAGGCATGCAGACTCCTTTGCCAGTAGTGCTATGCCAGTGTGACCGAGAGAATATTGCTTGCTACAGGTTTATGTACAGTTTTAAAACTACCAGAATCGCTTTGGGTGATACAGATTTGACAGTCTGGGGCATTTAAAAAGAGTTGTTTTAAAATAGCATGAGCTTTGTTTCCACATGACTGCATTCATTGCATAATATGGCTCTTGTGAGCCACAGTCAAAACTAAGCTTTCAGAAAGTAATAATTTCATAGGGAAAGAGATTAACAAAAATTCTGGGAATGGCCACATCTGATGTTCCATTGGAAACAGCTGAATAAATGTGACTGATATTTAAATAGCAGTATGAATGTAGTGATTTGAACTAAAAGCCTGTAATATGGTTTATTTTCTACCCCTGTATTCTTCTTTTATGATACAACAAGATTAAATTTCTCTCAACATCAAAACCAAATTAACCAGTTTATACAGTTTTGTAGAGAAAAATGTTTGATATTGAAAGAAACAATCTGAAGAAATTACTCCCACTCCCCCATCATTGTCAGTAGCTTGTTAGATGCCCTGACTTCAGGTGGAAAGCACTGTGCTTCTGTCTTTAACAAGGTAACCTGGGAATGGCACAGTAAGAGAATTCCTCTGGTGGTTAATAAGAAGCAAATGAGACTCCTGCCTTGCTATGCTATTGTCCAAAAAATTCTGTGCACTTCACAGGGATTCTGTGTTGATTGACAGCCTGTCTACACAGGTTCTCTTGCAAAAAAAAAGAGAGACTATTTGGGTTCATCTGTCTGAATGGTTTTTTAATTCCTTGGTCAGAAGTATGTAAAATGTTTTTTCACTGGAATGCGTGAAGCAATCCACTAACTAAACAAACTGCAACTAAACAATTCTTACTGTTCTATGTTGATATCAATATTTTCCTTAATCTCTAGCACATTCTGTAGTCATAACGTTCCTGGCTGTCCTGCAGTGTTGAGTGGGAGCTGTGTGTGCTTTTCTGGGGACAGGACATCGCCTGTCTTTTCCAGCTGACTTGAAGCTGGACTCACACTGGGTCTGCTCTTCTTCCATGTTTCCTCGTAGCCTCACCCACCAAATAATGGTCATTATTTGGTGGGTCAGTATATAAATGTACTTATGGGAGTTGGTCTGGGACGTTGGGCAGTGTTACATTTTCCTTAGTGCAAATGCTGCGCCATGTGTCTGTCACTCAGGTGGAACTCCAAGAGCTCCTTTCTCCTGTGGGGTGGGAACTTGTCAGCAGTCTGAGGAAAGCAGAAGGAGAGGCGTTTGCAGGGTGGTGTGGCTCTGAGGATAGTGCCCAAACAGGCTGCAGGAAGGCTCTGTCCGAGAGGCATGCACCACTGTTGGTGTCTGTTGGTTTCTCTCAGGGTGGAACGCTACGTTTTGGTATCAAGGAAAGGGAGCAGATTTCTGATCTGGAAATAAAGACTATTTTTGGAAAAAAATACTTAGCTGCAGAGGGGATTATTTCCGCAGCAGGTAGGGAAATTCCTTCTGTTTGTGCACTCTAGCTTGATTGCCAGATACATTATTCACATTTGGCATCATTCCCATGCGTCCTTTTATTGATATTACATAATTGAAAGGGTGAAAAATTGACTTTGATCTAAATTGCCCTTTAGTTGGATACTGTGTAACCCTTTTGAGTTGTTGATGGCTTAAACAGTCTGCACCAGTTTCAAACCCTGTTTCTAAATCTGATTGGAGGAACTGCTGCTTTGTGGGCTAAAAAAAATAATAGCTTTTTTTGTTTGTTTTAAGATTTCTCAAACACCTATTACTGTAGTATCTTTCCAAATGATAGATACCCTTTCCATTTTTATGTATGTATATAAAAGCTGGAGCAATGAATGACAACCGTCTCTAAATTTTCTCCCAGTGATCTCTGGAGGCAAAGAATACCTGTGGATGCTTTGCTCAAGGCACAGCCTGCACCAGATTTTTGTTTCATATCTTGACTTCCACCTTAACTGGAATTATTACATAGCAAGGAAGAACTCGCTGCTCTTGGTCACTCATGCAAAACTGTCATTAAGTTTTAAATGCGTCCTCATGACTAGCATACTGATACTTCATAAAAGTGCTGGAGCAGCATAACCAGTTTTAATTAAAGAAGATTTTGCGGAGGTTTATTGTGCAGAAGATTCCACAGTTTTGCGTAGCTGTTAATTGCAAATGTAAGGGAGGTGCTGGGTTGGTCTGATCTATTTCTTGTGAAGGATGGAGGGTTGAGGAGCTTGAGCACTGGCTGTCACGACCTAGTAGTGTACCAGTGAAGTCTTTGGCTTTGAAAAGATCAGCAGAAGGGACGGAGTTGAAAATCTGCTTTGGGGGCCCCAAGGAGCTGCTGCGACTCTGTGCGTGCAGCTGAAGAGAAACTGAATGGACAGCATTTAGTGGGAAGTGCCCTGATGAAGCAGACTCATGGCCCTCTTATCAGTGAAAGCCTGTGGTATGTTCAGGGACAGTCAAAACATCCTCCAAACCTCTTATCTTACAACTAAAAGATAAAAAAGTTTTGCTGCTTTCCAGAAACTTCTGTGACTCTGGTTCTCAATTTCTTCTCATGTAGTGGCCACTAATGGACGATAGTGGTGCTTATCCTTTCTTAAATATATGGAGATAATCAGACAAAAGAAAATCGAGCTACAGCATGGTATTATTGTGATGATGTTTGCCACAGCCGAATTACCTCGCTTTCAGTGCTATCTAATCCCGCACTTAATCTTGGAGACAAAATAGTAGCGTTTTTATAATCTGAGGTTATAGCACACCACAGGAATTCATGCAATCTGTCATAGACGTGCTAGGAGTTAAAATTAGTTTGGGTTTTTTCCCTCTCGAAGTGGAGTAAAAATACAGAAATTGCTATTTACTGTGGTTACCTTTTTCATAAGCCTTCCCTTTATGGAGGCTCTGCAGACCTGCATGGTAGAAAATGAAAAATTAGAAATGGTTGTTTGAAATTCAGCATGTTTTCAATTTGTCTGTAGATGGAAATCACTATGATGGACCTGGATAGAATGATTCATGGGTATGTAATTCCACTTGATGTAACAGTGATGATGTTCTTGTGTCCATGATGGAGGACATATCTTTATAAATAAACATATTTCCTTTTTTTTTTTTTCATTCTGTAGACTGAAATTGGACTGACGTAATTGTTGCAGCATCATACGGTTCACACTGAATGCAGCAGTTTACTCTCACCTTCTTTGCCCATCATCATTCCTCCACAGAAAGGGAGTGTTATTTGATCCCAGCAAAGGTGCTGCTGAGGCAGCAGCAGTTTAACCTTGTGGTTTGGTGTGATGCCAGAGGACCTTCTGAAAGAACAAGAAATTCAACCACTCATTTGGCTATTGTGCCTCTTACTGGGGGAGGGCTGGAGAATTGAATGTGTATCTGTTTCAGAATAGATAGGTGCTACTAGCTGGGATCCTTTTCAGCATTGATGTAGTTTTCATCAGGCTGTGTTTTGGTCCTGTGTTCCTTGGATTTGTTATCACTGTCAAAAGGGGATACTATATTGAATCCTTTATAAACAGAAATTCTAAAATAGAGAAAAATACTGGCTTTCCCTGTATTTCCCCCCTCAATCCTATGGCAGCAGAACGCTTCACACTGTTAAAATGTTTACATTCCCCTCTGCCTCCATCATATTTTTTGTGGATTTCATTTTGGTGTTTTTAATTACTTGTGTTATTTATATATCAATGGCTACTCTTTTTGGTTACCTAAATTCCAGTTTCTATTGGCTGCAAAAGGTCTTTAAATGTGAAAAAAGTTTATCTATAAACGTTTTGATATAGTACTTGTTTTTCACCTTGTGTTACAAAATTTGGTGACTTCTGCAGAAACAACAAAGATACTATTTATCTTTCGATTTAAAGTGTCCTTAAGCACTAGACATCACTTCTGTTCTGCCTCTGTAGGAAAGAGTGCAACTACAGTGAAACAGGGTGGTAGGAGAACATGTTTTATTAGACATGAAAGCTGGGGTTTTTTTTTTTGTCTAGAAAGAAAATTGTCCTGCAAATTATTTTTGATTTTGTCTTTCATGACTTTTAGTAGACTAACAGAACTTGATCTTTTAAGCAGCACTAGACAGTTAGATGTTTTTTGCTGAGTTCTTTTCCAATCTGTACACTTTTCAGCTTTAAGGTAAGTGCCAGAAATTCCTTTTCATGCAAAATCAATCTAGATGCAGCAAACCAATTAATAATTCATAAGGTATAAATGTCAAAAATAAATAGTGTTTGCCTTTCAGATGAGTCACTTAGAGCTTGTCTGTCTTGGAAAGTTATGGCGTCATAATCTAAGGGCTGAATTGGAAGTGCTGCAATTTTACAAGTATAACTCTGCAATGGATGGGTTTCTCTCTGCCTGTAGAAAGCAGCTTTTCAACTTAATTGGCTTTTTTTGAAAAGGGAGTTGAGGGCATCAGACTAAGATTCATCCTTCCACTGCAAAGAAAGTTTTTGCCCAGAACTGGCTAAGGCATTAGAGATGACCAGTTAGCGTATTTTTCTGTACTAATACACGAGCCTGATTTGTTTTTCTCTAGGAATGTTACCTTTGTAATCCAAACACAGTTAGCTAGAACTGTGTTTTGCTTCTGTTGAAGTGAAGTGGTTTCAGTACTTAGGAGCAGGTCCTAACTGAGTCTTCTGTTCTTCATCCCATTTCTTGCATAGGTCAGGAAAGGATGGAATTTGGTTTTATTTTCTACTGTTATGAAAGGAAGTAAGAACTTTTAAAACAGAGCTGAGGCTTGACGAATGTTCCAACCAAATCCAAACATTTTTAGCAACCAAAATGTTTGAATGTGGAAATGTGCCTTGATGTGCAGAATAACCACATGAGTGCACGTTTACTGGTTAGACTCCATCATCCAAGGAGCCTTTCACTAGTATTAACAAAATGAAAGTTTTTCTTTCAGAAGAATGGTTGGATCTAATGTTATTATTTACAGTCTAAATTTGGGTTCTAAATATGAACATGGTATTCTGGGGCTGGCAGGGAATATTCCTTTTTCACAAAATTGCTGAAAAACATATTGCCAAATATGAGGGAATTTCACCACTGTCAGATGTGAATATGACTACTACACGCAGTAAACATAATATGCCTTTCTTCTAGAATGACATAAGTATAGACAGGTAAAATAAGAGTTTCTGAAGCATAGGAAATGTAATTACTGAAAGCTGAAGCAAGCTTAAGTAAATGATACAAATCTTTAGCTTTTTGATGAAGAAAAATGTATTTTCCTCTATTAGACTTTTTCTGTTTTGTTTCACCAATGTAAGCTGCTGCAAAAAAAGGCATATAGGAACAAAAATTAAGCTTTGCATGGTAGGAATGGGATTTTCTTACTAGAGAGAGTTAGAGCCAAAAATATAAAAAATATCTACAGGTAAATAACTTTTTTTCCCTTTTTTTACAATATTGTCATTCAGAGTATGTAAGTCGGTGTGATATGGGTCCTGTGACTTTTCGAAGGTCTGAATTGGCATGTTTTAGGAAGGCCAAATTTTTATGGCCAAAAATGTGTAACACTTGAAATCGAATAAAAAAAGCTCTACAGCCTCTGGAAAGTACCCTGTTTTTTAATTTAACTGTAGACTTGGGTGGGAGCAAAATACTAGAAAGGAAGATGAGTGAGGATGAAAGACTGGAGAGGTCCACAACAGGAATCCTTGAAAACTGAGCAGAGGCAAATTCTCTGCTCTGGTAGGTATGGGTGACTGACTAGAGGGAGAAGGAATGGCAGATGTTAGTGAATGAAGCTAGCACTTGCTATTTCCTGCTTCATTAGCCTGCTTTTTCCAGGATTTCAGCTCCTGATCTGGACACAGTGATAATGTGTGTTGTTCTAGCCCAGGAGAAAAGATGACTGTTCCCAAAACACATACACCTTAAGTAGCACCAATGGGTTAACGAGGTCATCATGAATTTAATGGTGTCAGTATAGGTGGAATCAAATGTGATTAACAAGGAAAAAGCCAACACTGTTTCTAAAATGACAACCCCAGCTGTTGCAGATTTCCTGTCTCACACAGAGAAAGAATAAGGAAAAGGCAATACTCCTCTGCTGCTTTGATTTTAGGATAGTCTTTTAACAAAAATTGCTGGACAGCCACTGAAAAATAAGCTCTCCATGACTTAGTGCTTTTTCCTTTCCCTAGGGAGAGAGTGCTGTTCTGAGTAGACTGACAGAGCCTTTATGTTTTGTGTGTGGAAAGTTTCCCCAGTGCTGGCTGCCAAAGGTTCTGCGAGGGTTTGATCAGCAAAGTCCCCGCATCGAATCAGTGACTCATCCAGACAGTTCGGTGGAGCTCAAAACCCTCCCAGGCAGAAGCTGAGCTCTGGGCTGGCGTATTCCTGGGATCCCTGCAGTGCCCTGACGTGCTGGGCCCGAGCTGCTGTCGGTGACTGAAAGGACCCAGCCAGGCTGCAGAGGCAGGGTGCAGTAACAGGTACTGGCGATGCAGATGCATAGCTTTTTGGGATGAAAGCCAAGATTGTCCCAGTGTGTCTTGCTTCTCCATAAGCCTGAAGGAGGGGGAAGACCCTCCTACTTTAACTTGAGGAAGTATTGCTGCAGCCCCTAAGATGCATTTCAGTATATATGTAGAAAAGGAGCTATCCTTCTGCTCTGTGCTGTTCAGTGCATGTCACTCATGCCTGGAAGTGGCTGCCTAAAAACAGAAGCTAGACAAAAATAAGAGAATAAAAGTAAGGATTTATTTAAAGGACCTTCCAAGGTACACCCTGGGCAGTCAAAAGGCTGCACCCAAGATGGCCCCAGGGTCTCGGGTTCTTCACACTTTTATAAGTTTGGTCCATTTGCATATCAGGGTTAATTCTCCAATTATAACTACAGTTCATGATGTAATTACCCCAAGTTTGCCCTTCCTCTGCAAAGGCTTTTAGTTTATACATTCTGGGGCCTGGGACAATCAAGGTGTCCTTGAAGAGCAAACCTAGGGAGGGTTTGTTGTGTCTAACCACCATGAGAGAACAGTAGTTAACAGGCCACACAAAACTTCAGAATTACACACCAGGCAGTACAGGATTTAAAAAATATAAAAGTTAAAATCTAAGGCATCATCACAAGTGACTAAATCATATATATTCTCCTTCCTCAGAACAACTTAAGTCTCTGGACATGTGCGTGGTTGTGGTGCTTGAGGTCTAAAGAGCCTTGACGGCAGAAGCTGGGGTTTGGCTTTCTTGTTTCTTGATGCACATCCTGAATGTACTGACCAAGAAAGGAGCCAAGCATGCTTGAGTTGAATTTCTGACTGGGACCTACTGGTTCTATTGCAGAATCTATTCCAGTAATAAAATAAGTTCCTGAGATAAAAACAAATGGGAATGTGGATGGACTTCTATTTGAAAATGTCTGCCAGACTGTAGGAGAAAATTCACATGATGCCCAAGGGCTGGCCTTACACTCATTTCTTTTGGGCTGATAGGGTAATTGCTTATTTACTCCTCTCATTTTAAGAACAAGACCACTTCCCAAATCATGTATTAAAAACAGCTATATGGGATTTCTATAACTTCTATAAAATGCAGGCAGTCTTCCTGAGCAGATTTAAAAGCTTCCCTAGAGACATACAGACATGGTGTTGTTATATCTTGTTCCTTGTGAAAGACTCTTTCTCTCTTTTCTTGCACAGCACATTGGAGCAAGAGAGATTTGAAAATTTAATGAAGCTGCCATAAAACAGCCTATTCTACTTCTATCTTTTTCTCATTTCTGTTTGCAGATTAACTACATGTGTGCCCAGGGAAACTTCTTGACCTACAAACAGATTGACTGCTGTAGACTTTTTTTCCCATGATTTCCTCCTGATATTTCTTTAAAACCGTTGGAAAATGTTGTTACAGTAAATTGTATTTCCTTTAATGCTATATTAATTTTCTTGCAATAAAATTAAAGTTGGGAAGGTAAATTAAGCAGCTGAGGGAGAAGCCATGGATGTCAAATGAGCTGTTTGTTAAAGAATGGAGACCAGATCAGGAGTAGAAGTAACAGCCTTGTGGATGGCTGAGCCAGAGGGCTCAAGGCTAGAAACTTAGGGCTTTTAAAGCATGTGATGGAGCAGGTAGCAGGCAGCTACAGCAAGAGGGGAGAGAGGGGATCACGTATTGTCTTTGTGTGCTGTGTTTTAGCAATTTTATTAGCACTACACTGAGGACTTAACAGAAGAGCATGTGATGAATGTTTATTTTTTCCTGTTCTCTATTGCAACGTCATGCATGTACTCATGGTATTGCAGCACACCATGGTTGTATCACTATCAGAAGTCATCTGGTATGTCCATTTCCTGACCTAAAGTCTCCACTGTTGCCCTTTAGAGTGACTGGTTTGTGGTTATAAGTTTAAGATGTGAAATATTGAAGCTTAGCAGCATTAATGAGCATGGATGAGATAATGCCAACTTGCTCCTCAGTATTCCCAGATGAGAGATGAGTGCTTTAAAATGCTGTTGCCCTGGTTTTGCTTTCACGGGCTTGCCTTGGAGGTTACTTTCTGTACATTGAAGAAGAAAGTAGTCGTCATTTCTGGTGCCCTATGCTAAGCTACAGGGAAGACTTGAGAGAAAATAGGAAGTCTGTCCTATCATATCACAGATAAACCTAAGTGTCTGACAAAAAATCCCAGGGAGGAGTGGAAGTGGCAGGGGGAAAAGACAAAGTATATTTACAGGTACTTTGTTTCCTGCCACAACCCTCCTGAACCTGTGCCAACAGGGAAAGCTCTGCAGTGCCCTCTTCAGCAGCCGTGCCTTTTGCCACATCTTTGCTGCAAAGTGACCAGGAGGGCAGAAAAAGTCATTCTTTTTTCTTTTTCTGTGCCATCCTTCAACATCTGAGGAATTTCTGGCAGAGTTTGTGGACCTAGTTTTCTCTGCAGCAGGTCAGGGTGAGCAGAGAGCTGAGACTTAAGCAATTAATTAATTGTTTCTATGATTGTGACTCCTTGGCTCTACTGAAATAGAGTATTTGGTTAGCAGGCTGGAAAGGTTGGGTTTTGTTCTGATACCTTATTTGTTTTTAAGCAGCAGGACTCCTGTCATTAACAACTACTCTAAATTATAAAACTTTGTAGTATAACTCGTAATTCTTAAATGTAGCGTTTTAAAAGGTGGTTAAATCAGTTCATGAAAGCAGAAAGCATTTATGTATTATCAAAGGTTTTGCAGGCAAGCAGTGCATAATCAAGATATACAAAAATTTTCCCAGTATTTTGTTTCCAAAGGAGACTTGATACAAATGTACAATGGAGGTGACCTGGTTGTTAATATGAGACATTCACTAATGCATATGGTATATGCCTTTACTCAGCAGCAAGAAAACATTCTGCAGACTAAATTCTGCAGATCTGCGTATTTTTTTTCTTTTATCTTAAGCATTCAGAGGTAATCTTTAACTAAGTAATATTATTATTATTGTTATTATTATTATTATTATTAATAAGTATTTTAGCAACATATAAGCCCAAATGTTAAGGAGATATTACAGAATCCAGATGTTTTAAAATTAGTAATGCAAGAACAAAACCTGGGGTTTTGTTATAACCACATGGTTACAAGACTAAAGAGTTTTGAGGGGGAAACCACACATAGCAGCAGACAAATGACAGGCATTGCAAAGAACCCTCAGTAATTCCTCTGAGCCATTTTGTCTTCTTTAAGTTTACCTCCTTTGAGAGCTGTTCCAGTTTAAAGTGTGTGCCAGATCTTTGACAGTGTGTGATTGTGCCCCTCCCTCTTGCTTTCTTTCAGACAGAGTGATGTAGCAGCTGACCTGAACTGAGGCAGTGTCTATGTTGGAAAGTCACACAGTGCAAGTGGCTTGTGAAAATTGCAGGAAATAATCCAGTTCCAGATGGGCTTTTCTATGTCATGTGAATATTTAAAGGTTTTTTTTAGACAGCTGTGAAGATCTTTCTGTTCAGCTGATGGATTGACTTGAGTTTTAAATTTAGTAAATTGCTTGGCTACTACTAACTTCCTTTGCAAGCAAGGGGGTAGGTAGATGAGAAAGGAAAAGTAACATCATCCACACAGAAAAGAAATCATATAGATTACAGACCAAGAGTGCTGTATTTTAGGAAATGGTGTAATAGTGAACAGATGTGGCAGAGCAGGTATCTTTACCTTCATCTCACTTTAAATAACTAGATTGTATTTTCTGAGGCACAGGCCTACATGGGACTTTAAAGAGACATGAAATACCAAGAGACCAGGATGGAACTCCTGAAACACTCCCTGTGATCTCTGGTGGTCTTGGTAGCACTGCTGTCTTGCCATCTAGGAGTGTCATCATCAGGAAATCTGAGGTACTGGGTACCCTGCTACAGCAGGGTTCACATCTCAGATTGTTCACATCTCACAGGTTGTTCATATCTCCAAGGTTTGAATAATGCAGACCAGGAGGCTGGTGAGGAGCTGCTTCTGTGCTCCATCGTGAGCTTTGATGCCTGCCATAGTTGGCCTAAGAAGTGAAGGATCCTTAGCCACTTTATTTCTGTGCACCCGGACATAAGCTAGGCAGCAGATAGTTGTAGTAACCAAGGGATCCACACTGGCAGTGTAAGCTCTGCTCAGAATTCTGCTCCCTGCTTTGCATCACTTTTGTCTCACCAGTATGCAAAAGTTGTGACAGCTGCAAACTCGTGAGGAAACAGTGAATTCATGATCTCTGGGTATGCCAAAGAGGGTGGCTATTGTAAATGTGGCCCTGAAGGCAAATATCTATTTATCCTGCTTTTTTTTTGCTTTGTATTTCTTTATATTTTGCTGATCTGAGCCATTGTTCTCATGCAACCAGAACCCAATGACTAGAGTGGTGTATGATCTTGACTGATGCTGGTCTTGCTGAAGATACATGCTGTGTAATTGACTTGCTAATTTACCCAGGTGCGCAGGGCTAGTGAGTAATGGTACTGCCATACCTATTTCTTATCAGTGATTTGAAATAGGTTGTTTTAAAACCACGCTTTTCAGACAAAGATAGACCTGTGATTTCTCCTTGACATGACAACTGTGGTTTTGCTTCTGATCAAGTAATCAGTGGGACTGGAAGATCTGATTAATTTAATCTACACTCAGCAGGCAAAGCTCATTGTAGATACTGAAACATTTTAGGTGAGTATGGGAAGACCCTGGGTTCTGCATCCCTCTGAAGAGTCAAGAACATGATGCCTCCTGCCCTCTGGAGGCTTACCTTTCCAGATACTTCCAGTAAAGCAATGCACTTCATCAGAGCCATGTGCCATGCATTTTAATTGCCTTCAAATTCTTTATTTGCACTGCAACCTTTTTTTGTGTATGGTAGAAGAAAGATGGGGACATCCTGTATATTTATGTTATTTTTAAGGCCTTATATTTAATTTCTTTGTAGAATTGAAGATTTAAATGAAGAGAGTGTATTTGGAAAGGTAAATCTTCAGCACTGAGAATGAGTTGATCATAATTCATCATCTTTTGAAAATTTGGGCTGTTTAGCTACACTTTCCCAAAGTTCACACAAAAGCTTGGTAAATTGTAATAAATACCGTTTCTCATGAATAATGCTTTAATCAGTCAGAGAAATTATAGTTTTGGTAATCCATGTGGGTGCGAGCCATTCTATATTTAAACTGTTTGGTGTACCCCCTATTTAATCAGAGCTTTGCTCATGTCATTATATGTCTGTCTGGTTCTGTAGAATCACTGTGATCTCTGCAGTCTTGCTTGGGAGGGGCATGTGCATGGCAAAACTTTCAAGACTGCATGGACTTTTGAAGTTTTCAGAAAGCACTCTTTGTTACAGGGAGCAGTCATGTAAAGTGGATTGTTTGTTTTTTTCCTTTAAATCTTCCTAAAGCAAATGTCATCATTGGTGTACTTTACTGTCAAGCTGCGGAAAGAATGCTTATATGTACTTATGCAGATAGCCTTTGTGAGAGCTCTGTTCCTTCTGTTTACTTGTGTTTCTAGGGCTGTTACAACTTTTCTTCCCCTAACACCTAATGACATCACTGAGCAGCATTACAAGCGATCTTCATCCTTTGACATGAAACTAATCAGTCACACAGAATTGTCCAAGGAGTAGACCACAACCTGAATAACCTGTGTGGCATTTTTTCAGTGGCGTTTTCAATGGAGTTGCATGCAGCAGAGGTCCAAGATCGCATGTCTAAATAACAACACAGAGATTGCTTTGCCTTCAGAATGATATAGCTGATGCTGCAAATAACTGTAAAGATTGCTGTATCCCAGTGACATCCTACATATACACCCAACCTCTGTCCTTGCTGCTGTGAGGACAAAACCAGACAAAACTAGACTGTGACAGACACTTCGTTTATACACTTCCTTCAGACTGAACATATATATACACTAACTTGGTATGCACAATTTTGTATCTTGATTTGTTGAGTGACATCATGAAAAGTAGCTGTCTCTCTGAGACCAACCCAGCTTTGCCTGTGTTCAGATGTCTTAGTAGTTGTCTGCTTCTGGGGTGATGTCTATGATGCAATTACACTTCCCCTCTTCTGGTCCTCACCCTCTCTCAGGAACTATGAAGCTCTTAGAAGCCATAAAAATACATTACTGGTACTTGCATTTTTACACTACCCATGTATTTGGGTTTATAGCATTTCCTCTGCCTACATAACCTGAATTTTTCCTGCTAATTTAATGTATTCATTCTCTGTAGAAGGACCTGAGAGTCAGTCTCTGCTTCTCTCCATTTGGAGATGAATTTGAAATTCTTGAATCCAATTAGATTCTCCCTATAGACATGCCAGCCTTTTTAATTTCATGTTTTTCTGGTTTACTTGTCCTTGTGGAACTAGCAGTGAAATTACTGTGGTGCATCCCTATTCACATATCTGTATATGATTATGTATCAAGCAATCTCAGCCATTAGGGATGTGAATGTAATGCTCAGACAAAGGAGATATGTAATTTTGTGTATATGTCCATTTTATTTATGTATCGGCATAGGAAATATTTAGATATAGAGAAACTACCTCTGGTAATCTGAAGTTCCTCTTTAGGCGATGAAGTGGTACATCAGAGAAAATGGCTAGCTATTGTTACCATCTGATCAGTGCAGAATATCTGAAAAGGGTGCATCCATTGTATATATGTGTGCTGCAAACATAAACAAAAAAGCAGATCTGGATACTAGCAGAGAAGAGATCAGCAAGCTCTCTGTAGCAAACTTAAGCTTGAGCATTCAAATCAAGGGATGAAAGTGGCTTCTGAAGTGGAAATTAATATTTTATGTTTTATATCCAAGTAGCAAATTATGGTGGTTTAATGAGACAAGCAGTATGTTTTTGATGCATAGTGTAGTCAGCCATGAACATTTAAAAATCATGAGGTGAGCCATTATGATACTCAGAGGCTGAATTAAAAGCATGATTTAAAAAAATACGCTGGACTGAGTTTGCATTGTTCCTGATTTGAAACTTTGTGTGTTCATGATTCCACACCTTTCAAGAAGTGCAGGGGCCAAATGTTTAGTTTAAAACTCCATGAAGTAGGTATTTTCAAGTAAACTGCTTACCCCCAAGTTCTGGAGCTTTTATGAAAATAGTAAATAAAATTGCACTATTACAAATAAAAAAACCTACTGACATGTCATAATCAATAAAGACAATTCCTCCATAGACTAAGTGTGATATATGGCCATTTCTTCCTAGTATTTGCATTGGGATAATGACCTTCCCAAAAAGTGATGTCAGCTGCTCTTTGCAAGTCTTTCTCTGAAGATCTTTCATCCCCTTGGTCACCCTCCTCTGGACATGCTCTGATAGTTTGATGTCCTTGAACTGAGCTCCCAAAACTGCACACAGAACCTGATGTGAGGCTGCCCCAGCACAGAGCAGAGAGGGATCATCATTTCTGCTGCCCAGCTGGCGAAGCTGTGCCTGAGGGACCCCAGAACACAGCTGCCCTCCTGGCTGGCAGGGTGCTGGTGACTTGCCATCAATCCAGATTCCCTCTTGTCTTTCCATGGGGGCTACTTTACAGTCTCTTGTCCTCCAACTTGTACATACAGCCTGGATTACCACATCACAGGTAGAAAATCCAGCACTTGTTCAATTTCATATAGTTGGTGATTGCCCACCTCTCTGGTTTTATCCATATCTCTCTGTAAGGCCTCTCTACCTCTGAGGAAGTTCACAGCTTTTCCTCTTTGGTAACATCAGCAAAGTACTTAGCATACTTTCAATTTCTGTGTCCAGATAATTTATAAAAATATTGAAGAGCACTGGCTGTAAAACTGAGCCCCGTGAAGCCCACTGGTGACTGTCTGCTGGCCTGATGTGACGCAATTTACTGTAAGCCCTACCCATCATTCAATTTCTCACCCAACATGTTATAGACTTTCCTAGCTGTGTGCTGGACATTTTCTCCAGCAGGCTACTGTGAGAGACAGTATACTAATCATGCATAATGAATGCTTTGATTAAGTGCTACACATCATATCCTGTCCATTATATAATATGTTTTAACTATTTATATTCACAACAGAGCATGCAACTTCTTTAGCCAGTTCTTAAAACTGTTAAATAAATTTTTCTTGAGTCCTCTATTAAAATTTGCATTAAATCTCAGCTCTCTTAGTTCTACTCTGTGAATTGTTTTCCCATGTCTAAAACTGCAGAGATGACTCACCTGTGCTGGGTGATGTCTTGACCCCAGTGAAGTAGTTTTATAAAAACAAAAGTATTGCATTCTTTTCTGCACTGAGAGACAGACAGCTGTAGATATTCTCCCTATAGGGTGTTGTTTAGTGACAGAGGGAAAGGGAAGCTCTAGCAAAAGAAGGGTCACTGTACCAATATGGAAATAATAGTATGTGGCACTGATAAAAAACTGTGATTGCTGTATTAAAAACATGCTGATATTAAAGCCATTATGAAGCTCTTACAAGTAAAATGAACTATAGAAGAAAAAATTGGTTTGCTCCTTCTGTGTGAATGGCTTCGTTTGGGCAGAGGTCTGGAGATCAGGAGTCAAGCCAGTTCCCAGCCCAGACTTAGCTGTGTTTGGGTGAGTATGCAGTATAGATCTGCCTGAAGGGTGGGAGGGAAAAAGGAAGGACAGAGGACAGGAGTGGGGTCACGTAGTGTTACACATGCTGGTCAAAGAGCCTGAAGCAGTAATGAGATAGGAGCACCTTGGGGGAAAGACCGGGCTGCAGGAGGCTGCTGAGGGGTGTGGTGTCTGCCGGGGTCATGGGGATCAACACAGATACTCAGGTTCTTGGGGGATGCAGGGCCTGGTGTTCAGGTACTGTGCAGCTAACAAAATACGGAGCTTTCTGAAACATTCGGTTATGCTTTCAGATTTTCATCTAGGTTTAAGGTTTTGATTTAAGGCTAGGAAGACAGATGTAATATTGAATTAAATAGAAGCTTGTGGCATAGATAGTTATACATAATGTATCAAACACTTATGTATAGGCACTTTCTGTACCTTAATTAATTCCAACTACAGAAACATGCAGATGTTTTCAGCTCTTACTATCCTAATTTTTATTATTAATTGATTATAATGTATAATAGAACTTCTGTTTTATGTAATTTGGGAAAGAAAATAGATTATTTTTGTAACTCAAACACATTGATTTTCTTTGAACTTTAATTCTCAAGTAAGTGTTCTTAAGCTACTTCAGATGTGTTAAAGAATATTCAAAACCCAAATACTTTCAAAATTTGGTGAGGACATTAAATAATATATCCAGTGATGATGCCAGCTATTGTGATTTTAGTAGGAACAACTGTCTGTGATTCTGAGGGAAAAGATAAGTCAGACTGAAAGGTTTATGACATCTTCTTTCACTACTAAGTGATAACTGAACAATAGTTAAAGCCTTGTTGGTCTTGGGGTATATTTAAAGCACAGATATGGGCAGGAGATTAAGTATGCTTTGTATGGCTACGTGAAATACAAGTTCACTGTTGAGTTTCAAATTCAGTGTTCCTTCTTTTTGCTGGTGGAGCCATTGGCTGATTTGTCCTGTAGCGATGGCTCTTGCTAATAAGTAATCACATTATACAGGAGTTATGTTTTAACACCATCTGTAAAATGGAGCAGTTTTGCTAAGAAATACAAACTTTCACAAAATTTTTGACAATTATTGATGAACTGCAACGTTTATCAATGAGATGTAGAGAATGTAGAATGAAGTCCATATAAGAATTTGATTGGGGAACAGAAGCTTCAGTTTGTGTTTCAAGCAGTTTGTAAGCCAGTGTTTTATTTATTTTCTGCTCTTCTTTCCTAAGCAACTCCAGTTTCTTAGAGTAGAAGAGGTTATTTATAAGTGAAAGGCTCTGAAAGCAAGAATGACCTCCAGTGATAGAGCCTACTTGTGAGCAAGTAGGGGTGTAGCATTATAAGAGCAAAGGAGCTTACCTGCTGAAAAATTCTCTCTCTCCTTTCACAGTGGCAGACAGCCTTATCAGCCTGAAGTCTTCATCAACAAAGTCAGTTTTGGTTCAGATGTCCTAGTGAGGGACCCCCTCACTGTCAGGGATGCAAGTGGAAGCAGGATCACTGTTGGGAGGAAAGAAGGAGAAGGCTTCATGGCGTATCACTCTGGAAAACACTGTAGTCAGGAGACAAACCAGGTTAAAGATGAGCTCAACAGTGAGGATGAGTGGACAAGGCTGGTAAATGAAGCCTGCCTGGCATTTTAAACCAAATAACAGTATTTATTATCCTTCTTCTCAGCACCTCGTGTGGCAGCTCTCTAGTTGTGCAAATATGAGAACTGGGGATTTAATTCTACTAAAAAAGAGATATTGAGTAAGTCCTTTCATATAAATAATGGCTTTTTCATAGGAAAAGGAAAAATACCTCATTAAAATTTGTGTTTCCATTCTAAGCTGACTAAAAGGGCAACCCATATATTCTAAAGACAAATGCTGGGATTAAAAAAAAGCATGTTTTTAGAGTTGGTTTGAGGCAGAAGAAATGCTGATGCATTTCCAAATGGGGATGCAGTCTTTACAGGAACTTCTGACACACCACAATAATCCCCTTCACGTTCACACAAGTAACTTCAGGAAATGACAGTAAACAATTAGTTAAGAAATGAGTAATGTGTGGTAATAGAAAATACTTTTGACTGTACAGTCCAAATTACACCAATAACAATTGGTCTTTCAGTCTTGTTTTGTGTCATGAGAGTGCCTTTGTGACATAATGATGGCTAAAGTTCTGACACATATCAGGCTGTTAGACAGTCAGTGATGCTCATTATCAAAATGCTACAGCACAGCTAACCCACAGTAACTGTTGTACTGCATGTTTTACTCTGCAACAGGTCCAATCAAACTTAATTTGCTAAATTACTTTAAACTTCTTTTGAGTACTCTGCAGAATCAAGCACTGTCAAAGACGTTATTCATTGTTCAAGTCTCCACTATGTGGAGGTCTACAGAGGAAATCTGAAGAAAGTAGATCTGCATGGGAGATTCAAATACCTGTGTTTTTTAAGAATGGCGTATCTAATTAAGACAGAAATGGATATACTTTGCAGGGTATTTTGGATGTTCAACAGCATCAAAAAACCCTAATGACTTTGTAATTTAACTGTATATAGAAAAGTCCATTTGACATTTCAGTCATATTCAAAATACCTAAGTCCCAGTGTGCATATTTAAGATTTAAGTAGTTGCTATGCCAAGCAGAGGAATTTTCAGTGTCCAAGGGTTAAATAAGCTCTGATTTATTGCAGTCCAAAGGCAGAGGAACACTAAAAAAGGTTGCCACATTTGTCACAGGAGTTTTCAAATGAGACAATAAAATGAAGTACATTGATTTGTTGGCTTTATGGACAAGACTTTAAAGATAGGAGCTTTTTATTTTGATCTTTGGCAATTCAGAAATCACAGTAAAAGCTATTCAGCAGAAAAGCCAATACTGACCTGAAATTTGCATCATTACGGTAAAGATCCCTGTCTGTGGGACATTTCAAAGTCATATTTCTTCTAGGCTTCCCCAGAATATTGATGATATGGAAACTGAATCTTCACTGTTCTTTTGTTTGTGCTTGCTTGTGCAGACATCACTGACATTGGAACAGTGATGCCTGTTCTGGCACTCCCGTCAAATCTGTGGTTTCCAGAAGAGAGTGTGCTATGTGTTGGTGCCCTAGAGCATATTGCTCCCCTGTGAGCTCTCCTTCAAAGAAGCTTCACTTACTTTCAGCTCTTGCATTTGTTTATTTCAGCCTAAGGAAAAATTCTCTGTGGGGGAGTTTGACTTCAGTCTACTTTTGCCTTTCTCCCAGCAGAATACTATTTATTTTACATCCCTTTTCAATTCAGATATGTTTAAAATGTCCACTACCAGAGGGACACTGAAGGAACTACTGTTTTGTGTTACTCTGTCCCATCTTTCCTTTGAACTCTCCCGACACGAGTCTTGAGGAGTCACTGAAAAAGTACTGATGAGCAGAAAACAACATCATATGCTAAGAGAAGTCAGACTTTTTGAGAAGCCTGTCTAGACATAATAATGTTGCAATAGACTGGAACCGACTATGAGAGTGGCTAGTGCTTTGAACAGCTATTTGAACTGGGGCTCCCTAAGGGGAGCAGTGACATAGGCAGTGCAAGCGTGTTATTCAATACTATTTTCCATTCAAGCCTCACACTCTTGCAAAGGCGTAAGTTAATAACACTTTGCTGTTTGGACATGGCATTTTCAGGATACAGGGAAAACATCTACAGAATACAACTTACGCTTGCTATTCCCTGACTGCTGCTATTGTTCTTGCCGTTGATGGCTTGGAAGCAGAAGCACTTGGGAATTTGCAAATAAACTGGTTCCTGCAAGGATTCACTAAAGAAGGAGATCTCTGCATTACTTTGCCTCTCTGTGCATTTCTGGCTATAAATGGATGCACTCCACATTCAAGACTGTATTTTGAAATAAAAATATCACTTTTTCAATGGAAAGTGGTCAATTAATTTTATATGCATATTAACAGGAAGACTTACTACAGTCTCAGACAGAAACCTTGGCTCTGACTCCTGCTTAAATGGTGATTACTGTTGTGGCTTACTGTTGGGTGACTAAATGAGGAACATCCATGACTAAAGGTGCGAGATGGTTTAGGTTAATCTTGGATCTGTAGGCTCCCTGTCTGGGTTTATTGTCGGTTTACATGATGCAGAGGTAGAGGAAGGAGCCATCATTATTGGATCAGAGCTGATTCATTCTGTTCATCCATTCAAAAAAAAAGTTGTACCCTTTAGAGCTGGCTCAAGGAGGGATGCTGACAACAAAAAAAAGTTGCCATTCTTTTTCTAAGAGGCACGAGTCATTCAATTCTTAATGAACTGTACTTAAAACACATTTCTGCTGTAGAGAGTTTGTCAGCATCCTCATCTCCAGACAGTCAAATATGCTGTTGAGGCTGTGTCAGGGACACTAATTAACATGTTTTCCCCCGCTAGGAGTTGCAGCAACGATGCTGAAATCTTTTAAACTCATTTCTTGAAGACTCACATTGGTCTATTTTTAGGGTGTTGAGCAGCACATCAGCGTTGTTAGGAAGATCTTAAAGATGGCACCTTAGATGCCTGCAATATCTGTGCCTATATGAAATTTCTTGCCTGTGTCTTGCCCTGTGAGCACCGTTTTGCCTGTGTTTGGTGTGAGGCAAGGCAGCAGGAAGCAAGGGCTGATCACTGGAAAGCAGCACTGCATTCCCTGGCAGCTGGGAGCTGCTTAGTGACTTCAGCATGGCATCGGTTCAGGCCCCCACTTAAAAAATTTCAGTTACCATCAGTTACGAGCTCGGAGGGAGAAGTGGGGCACGGAAGACACACTTCACCCCGTGTCTGGCTGTTTCCAGTTGATTTAAGAGTATTACAGTGCTTATATAATGCAGCTATTGCAGTGTCCCGGGAGGCATGGGCAGCAGATCGCGTGCAGGAGGTTGCCTGATCAGAGAAATTCTGGCTTATGAGCCATTGTTGGGCAGCCTTGTCCCCTACCCTCCTGAACTGATTTATTGTCAGCTCACAAAGCAGTAAAAGCTACTTTTATTCTCTTGATTTGTCTGATAGGATGCTAAGATTGTATTTAGTCACAGGGTATGATAAGCTCCATGTGGCTTATCCGTAGGTTATGTAATGGCCCACAAACACAGGCTGGATCTCAGTTGGTCCTGGGCTGTCTGTGCAGGGCTTGTGCTGTAGCGCTATTGCCATGGCCCATATTTATCCATTTATTTAGAAACAGCTCATCCATTTCATATGGTCTTTATAAAAGATGCTAAGGACAAATCTTAAGAAGCCAAGGCACCTGGAATAAGTCCTTTTTTCCTTTTTTTTTTTNTGCATACATAGAAGGTGGAAAGGTGATATAATGAAATTGTTTTTATCAGGGTCTTGCCATTTCTAAACTTTCATTTACCTTGGTGAGACCTGTTTTTAAATATTTAAGAGCACCATTGTTACCAAAAGCTAATACAGTATTCAGTAATAAAGGCTCTCGAATTCTATAACAGTTGACTTAAAGATCATCATTTAACCTTGACAGGGTTTTTAAGCTGTTCTCTTTGTGGTTTATGAGCACTGCCCTTTGACATTTAAAAGATCTGTTTAATAAAAGTGAACTCAAATCAGATATTGTTGCACCTATTTACAACCTTTGTATCCCTTCTGCACTTCACATATCTTATTTTCTTTATAAAGCACTGTTTTTAAAGTAACTTCAGTATTTTCATAAAGTATTCAAAGGCTGCTTAGAAGACTTTTGATCTTAATTAAAAGAAAGAGAACAACAGGCATGGAAAGATTCTTACTGAATAATATTACACTGCTTGAATGCTGTTTAAATACATTTTTCCTGCAAGAAGCTTGTATATGGAAATGTTTTTCAATACATATTTCTCTCCAACTTGGTATACAGTGCCTTATGATTGTATACCTTTTGACAAATCACTGTTTCTGAAATACCGTTCTTGCAAACACAGCATCTTATGACATGGCACTACTGTAAAGACAATGAGGAGGAGGCTGTGGGTGTTGTCTGCCTGGACTTCATCAATGTCTTTGACACCATCTCCCACAGCACTGTCCTGTGAAAGGATGGGTGCAGCCTTCCTTGTGTGGAGGTGGCCGGGCTGGACGGCGGGGCCCAGAGAGTGGTGAGTGGTGCTGCATCCAGTCAGCATCCAGGCACTGGCGGCGTCCCCCAGGGATCAGTGCTGGGCCCGGTCCTGTTTGAGATCCTCACTGATGATCTGGACAAGGGGAGTGAGTGTGCCCTCAGTAAATGCACAGATGACACTAAGTTGGTCAGAAGTGCTGATCTGCTGGAGGCCTGGAAGTCTCTGCAAGGGGATCTGTTCAGGGTGGAGACCAATGGCGTGATACTCAACAAGGCCAAGTGCTGGGTCCTGCACTTTGGCCACAACAACCCCAGGCAGCACCCCAGGCTGGGGGCTGAGTGACTGGAAAGTGGCCCAGCAGAAAAGGACCTGAGGGTGCTGGTGACAGTGGCTGAACATGAGCCAGCTGTGCCCAGGTGGCCAAGAAGGCCAGTGGCACCTTGGCCTGTGTCAGCAATGGTGTGGCCAGCAGGACCAGATTGTCCCCCTGTACCCGGCACTGGTGAGGCGACCTCTGTTTAAATACTGTGTTCAATTCTGAGTCCCTCAATTCAGAAAGAACACTGAGATGCAGGAGTGTATCCAGAGAAGGGAAACGAAGATGGTCTTGAGCACAAGTGCTGTGAGGAGTGGCTGAGGCAGCTGGGGTTGTTTGGCCTGGAGAAGAGGAGACTCAGGGGTGACCTTGTCTCTCTAACTACTACCTGGGTGGGGGTCGGCCTCTTCTTCCAGACAATTAGTGACAGAATGAGAGAATATAGTCTGAAGGTACACCAGGGGAAGTTTAGGTCGGGCATCAGGAAGAAGTTCTTCACAGAAAGGCTGAATAGATATTGGAATTGTCTGCCCAGGGAGGTGGTGGAGTGACTGTCTCTGGAGCTGTTCAAGGAAAGACTGGGTGTGGCACTCAGTGCCATGGTCTAGCTGACATGGTGGTGTTCAATAACAGGTTGGACTCAATGATCTCAGAGTTTTTTTTCCAGCCTAATTGATTCTGTGACAATATGAGTGTCAACCTTGACAATGTCCTTTTAAATCTGTTGTCTCTTGCCATTTGCTTGAGTCATATCTTCTGGTTCCTAATCTACTAGAAAATGATGCTTCAGCCACAGATGACAGTACCAGTGTGACTACTGTGAAAGATCAAAAAATTTGAGAATCTGCTACTGTAACACAACCAGTTAACCAACAGTCAGCAAGTTACCACTATACAGCAAACATTTCTTTCTCCCAGGATTATTTCCATTGCAGCTCTTAGCAATGATAGAGCAATGGCCCTTCCTGCAGCTACTGAGAGATGGTGAATAATGTTTCAAAAGCTTTCAGATCTTGTAGAAATTCTTTTCATCAGGTTTTGACAGATGAACTTCTGATAGCTGTAATGCTAGTGTGCATTGGGAAAGTACAATATTTAAATGGAAGTGAATTGCTTACCTTTGAAGGCTTACCTGTGAGCTTTCTGTGGTGTGATTTTAAGTGCTTATTTGTGTCATAAATATACTACTTTCTGTCGGAAAGAGAACGTTCCTGGGTTGAAAAGCTTCTGCTATGCAGATGCTGTTAAAATCATTGTGTTTCCAGGGAAATGCCACTAGAACTTAAACATGAAAAATAAGAATTTCTGATAAAAAATTATTATCATACTGTAATTTAAAAGATTCTTCGATTCAGACCCAGAAACCAATTAGTACAGGAAGGATTATTTGTTTCTATTTCTGAATATATGGAAACTTTGTAAGCTGCAATTGCACTGAAGTGACATTCTAACTTGTCATGGACTCTGCATCTGATTCTTAAGGTCCTGGCTTATTAATTGATGCTTTGAATTCAAGTTATCAGTGTGCAAGCATGGAGATACAATATTTACAAATAAGATATTCTAAAAGTAACTATCATGACTGCATGAAAAAGTAAAAGATGACTGAAGAAGTGAAGATGTGAAAAGTTAAAGAAGAAGCTCAAGATGTCACAAAGAAGTTCTGTCCATATAAGAAAAGGTGTTATCACTTAGGCTTTGATCAAGTTACAGGAGCCACATTTTTGTGAGGAACCGGTCCTTTAGCCACGGAATAGTTTTATTCAGTCACTCCAACATTAGTAAATACCTTCTACAAATAAATCAAACTGCAGTAAAGCAGTTTGATAGTCTTGCAACAGTGTTGGTGCTTTTCCTTCCTCAGCCCTGTCAAAATATTTTGAGGAGTTACCTGTGGTAGGATGAAGCCTACACACTAAAGTGGGTTCTCGATAAACTAAAACGTCTAGTGAAGTTAGATATGAGGAAAATATTTGGAGTCAATTACAAGTAATCAGTGAACACATTTGACCATAAGCTGTCTTTAACTATTTCAGCAGAATCTGGTATCTTGCTTACTGTATTCAGATGGTGAAAAAAAATCTCGCTAAAATCAGAAATCAGAAGATTATTATAAAAAGTAGATGGAATCATATCAAACTCTAGGAGTTGTACTTTGAATAAAGATTTTTTCAAATATCCCACCGAAAATACAGCAGTGGATCTTCTAGTGCTTTTGTGCAAGTCAGTGCAAGCAACCACTTGAGATTTCTGACAGGATAGGACTAGAAAGACACTGAAATTGAGAGAGCTGGAAAACGAAACTATGTATATTTGGGTGCTATACCCACCCTTGAGTAAACCTTCTATTTCCTACCAGAATGCATTTTTGAGCTAAATAAGAAAAAAAATTATACTATTATCTGCAACAGTAGTTCCTTCACTAAGTCTATCCCCCATGTACAAAGATTTTAGATGGAAAATGGCAAGTCAGTTACAGAGTAAAATACAGACAACGTATGCTGTACAAAAAGTTGAAAATGCCAAATTTCTGTGCTTTTAATCTCCTTAATTTATATTAATCTGGGGCCTTAAGAATAGCAATTATTTTTGATAAAGAATTGTCATTGTTTAGGAAATTAGTGTCTTTATTTTTTGCCCCCACTGGAAAATAGTAGTCTTCAGGAATATTTCCTCAATATTCTAATAGAAAAAAAGCTGGAGATAGCAATGAGGTTCAGTAATGGCAGGAGTTCTGGCTTTCACCAGCCTAAGAGTGGTTATCTTTTTGAGTGTATGAGTAATCCGCAACCTAAATTGAACCCAGCTGTCTTAGCTTGTTATTTAACTGCTGCAGCTTCTGGAATAAGCATGTGTTCGGCAGAAGCTTCCTGGGGATTATCCATGCCAGTGAAAAGGAAATTGCAAAACTCTCATATGTGTCTCACAATACTGGAAAAATTCATTTTCAGTTTAATAATCTGGCCCGAATAGGTGAAGTTAATTCAACTGTCTTCTAATTTTGGTGTGTTATGATTATGCCACTCATCCTGAGAGCTTTTCTTTACATATCATATGCATAGATCTTTTTTGGTTTCGGTTTTGTTTTTTTTTTTTTAGGAAATAACCTTTAAAAAATCGTGCTTATTAAAAAAAAGAAAAAGAAAGGATAAACTTTGAAATCTCTGCAACTAGCCAAAGCAAAATCCCCGGAAAACTGACATCTTAAAGATGCCATTCCCTCTCTGGTTCTCTATGTCAACTTGAATTGTGAACTAGTATCAAAATGGAACATTGTCTCCAAATAATTTCTATGATTCTTTTTTTAAATTAGAGCGTAGATTTTGGGGAAACTTCACCTTTTGAAATAATTTTGCATGCTTTCTAGACTTAAAAATCTATAAACTTCTTCTATTTTTATTTTTGAGTCTGTGAAACCTATTGTATGTTTAATTAAAACATTTCTCCCGCCATCTCACACCTCACCTATAAGAGATATGCAGTTTAAAACAACATTCCTTTACCATGGCTTTTTTTAGTATTCCTAAGTTCCTGTCTATTAATTTCTTGAAAGGATTTTTCCCATGGCTGGTCTTCATTTTAGATTTCTCAATGCAGCTTCAAAATTATGTTTTATAGCAGGAACTTCATGGATCGCGTGTCAATCCCGTATCAGATAGTTATGACTTCTGGTTATTGGTAAAGTCTTACTCTTCTACTCTATTAAATTTTTAACCTGCAGGTAAGTCAGGGCCACAAGAGGATGTTTCCCCTTCTTTTTTTCTAGGATTCTGATTTGTGTTTCATCTTAATTAAAACCATAGCCAGAGGAGAAGTTAGAAGATGATGACCCATACAGGTTTTCCACTTTACAAGAGTACAGTTTGTACTCTTTACTTGTTAAGAATACATTGATGATTATAGAGCTTGGGATGTGTCTCTTTTACAGACAAAAACCAACAGTCTTCAAGAAAGACTGGTTGTTTTGGGTTTTTTTTCCCCTCAGCATTTGGATAGAGGTTGTATTTTGGATTTTTGGGGGTGAGGTGGGGGAATTCTGTTTTTCTTCACTTAGTGCAGGGTCAGTGATCTTTTCTGAAAATTAATTCACAGACCATTTTCAGTCGAGCTGGTAGATGGGATTAAACAAGCAGAGTTGACATGCTTGCAGTAAAACTCCCTTTCTACTTACATTTCTTTATTTTTCCTAAAAGTAAAACTTTTAGGTAAACTTCCCTTTCACAAGAACCGTCAGCCTCTTAAGTAAAATTTTACATGCTTTTATTAAATATAAAACAGTATGACCAGAAAATTTTGGGGAATTTAACTCTGGGAGATGTATTTCAGATGTGTTTTTCCTTCTATAGGCTAAGCTCTCATGTTGAACTACAGTTGTGTGAAAATGGGTATGGTCTGGTCTGCTGTGAGTTAAGTTTGCTTAAAGAGCCTTCCAGAGAAGGAGGGGCTGGTTGAGGCTCCTAGATCTTATTTCTTAAGGACACCATAAGATCTTTTTTGAGTTTTCTGCCTAGAAAATGGTGAAGCAAGGGTAAGATAATGTATTTTGACTATATACGATTTGATGCTAATAAGAACATTTTAAGGTTAATCATCAGACAATAAAACTAGCTTTATTCCTCAAGTCTACTATTCTGTTGAATCCAAGACAGAGGAAGATGAAGATGATACTTGGAAAATTATGTGAATGTTACTTCTTAATGAGGTCCTTTGAATTAAAGTACTAGTAAAACATTTGTTTTTCTCTTTGCAGAGTAACGTTTTTTATGTCTTTTTTCAGTCTTTATACAGGAAACAGATCAATTTGCTTCAGTAAAACCTTGCCTGGTTAGTAACTGAGAAAACCTGTGGACACTTTATTCAGCTGAGAGCCAGCAGCTCTGAGTTTAAATCATCTGGCAAAGTGGTGGAAACACCACTTTTGTGACATAGTATTTTACTGTATTTTCTTCTCCTTGCTGCTGATTTGTTTCTCAGTATGTGCAGACAAGTAATGACTGTGTCATCTCTGCTTTCCTAAAAGATAATAGCTGCTGAAATAGTGTGTTGTGTAGATGTCTTTCAATGTCTGCCATCCTGTAATTTCTGCAGTTATCTTCTGCACACTTACAGAAACAGAGACTTAAAAAGAGACTAGCCCAATTTTTTTACGCAGTGGTTTTGGGTTTAAGTCACAAAGTCAATGTGTCTATTTGTCATCTTTGCATTCCCATACTTGGGTCAAGTGCATTCCAGTACTTGGAAACATTTTTGATTGTTGGAACCTGGGTGTTTTGAAGGGATGTAGTGTTATTTTGAGTACAGAATTATTTAAGTGGACCAAATGGAGTGATTTGAAATCTGCCATGAGCTGCCTGTATCTGTTGGAGACATAGGTAACAAAGAACCTCAGCTAATGGCAAAAACTTCTTTTTAGCACTTAATACCAGAATCTATTAATGGCATGCTCCTGACTTTTATGTCGAAGAGCAAACCAAATCATCCATATTTTCCCTCACTTTCCCACTTGGAAAATAAGTTAGATGTCAATCATTCATCTTGAAATACTATTCACACTGATACTTGGGTGTCATCCACTGTACCTCCAAAATGAGTCTTTGACCACTTTCTGCAAAGAAAAACATAGGCAGAAGTAATAGTAATGAAATTCTTCATTATGTAACATAATGTGGTGATACTGTGAAAACAATAGCGAGTGCAACAAGGTGTATCTGCTAAGTAGTTTTAATTGCTTTTACAGCTAAGTGTACCCATCTTGAGCTTCCTTGTCGCTCCTGAGAACTACAGAAGAACCTTTTGGGCTTTTCACCCAGATATTTTTAATTTTGTAGGTTTGGGTTTTTTTGGTTTTGTTTGTGGGTTTTTTGTTTGTTTGGTTTTTATTTTGTTTTTGTTTTTAACAAAATGCAATGAAGGCATGGTCTTTTCCTTGGACTTTTTGTTCAGACATGAATCATAATTGAAAATCAAGGAGGAAATAAACATTTTACTGCAGTGGTGTGAAGTTTACAAACAAAAAACATCCTAGTATCATCTGATACAGTCTTTTCTAGGCTCATTTGAAGTCCAGACTTTCTACCATTTAGAGACTTTGGTAAATGATTATTTTGAATTTAAAAAAAGGAGGAAGAAGTTTGAAACATTATGGATACTCCAGAACAAATCTCTATGCTCTACAACAAGAAACGTTTTGCCATAGCTACTCTATTAAGAGGGAACATGGCTTACCATACTTGTAAGTTATATCAGAGGATCCATCACTTGTTATGAAATAATTAATTTTTTTGGACTAAAATAAAGTGGTTTTTTGAGACTTTTAGAGTTTTATCAAACAAAATAAAAATGTGTTAAGGAGAAAGTGATAGTGACATGGAGTTTATTGCTTGGCTGATTGCAGTATTTCAACAAATACAAAATAAATTGAATAAAATGTTGGAACCCACAATAAATCATTGTCTCACTACAAACTAAGCAGTTTTGTCTCACTAAAAACTATCAAGTTTTTTTGTTAGCTGCTAAATTAAGCAGACAACAGCTGCTAGCTGGGATACATATAGGTCTGTACTTACGTTCGTAATGAGTCATTCTGATTATGCTTACCTTTGGGTTACTTAAAATAAGTTATCTCACCTAGTCATTCCTGTATCTGACACTCATCTGTGTATTACATGATTGCTTTAGTTGGAATTTCTCACTGGAAGATACATTATCATAGCCTCATAGCAATGAATCTTCTTAAATTATTATAGTTTTCATTTCAAGGGTTAAATGCTTGTAATTCTTTCTCACATGGTAAAAATTCTGCTTTTAATTTGCTTTTAGGAGAAAACTGTCCACTTAAGCGTAAGGTTTGACTAAAAATTTAGGATTTCATAGAAATTTGGTAATACACAATGTTTTATAATATAAATCATGCCCCCAATGGGGCCTGAAGTAATAGATACTCTGGATGTTTCAGTATTGAGGAATAAGAACAGAAAAAGTCCTGTCTCAGTCACTAGGCTGGTTTCCTGGTCTGCTTGGATGCAATTTGCACTGGTCTTGGACAACAGATCATCACTGCTTTTGGGTGCAATCATGTCCCTTTTGCTTCCTCCAGTCAGAAGACAAGTCAGCCACGATTGCCTGGCTGTTGATATTTGGGTACTTCTTTGAGTAAGGTCAGTCTTATTTTCTTTGACTGAAAAGCTTTTTGCTGAGGCATGGATGTAATGAAAGAGCCATCTGTTGTTTTTCATTTGGGGCTCATCAGGGATAACAGATCATTAACTTATAAGCCATTTTTGTTTTTGCGCAGATTTACCATTCTCTGAGTGTATGGAAGGATCTTGAAATTCTCTATATAATATGCTTCTTGACTAACTAAGTTTTGTGAAGGTGCTGAATGTCAGTGTTAGGACATGCTTATAGTGCAGTTGTAGTTTTACTTCATGAGGTAGCTGAAATTGTCTTTTATAGTTTGGATTTTTTTGGCATCCTAAACGCAGTGATTTTTTAACTTAAAAATGTCAGGCTTATTTTGATAAATTCAGGCAGATTCTTTTCTCCAGTACATATGGACATGTGGTAATGTTAAATGTTTTTAAGACCATTTGCCCTTACAGCTATATCTGAAAGCAGATTTAGCTGAAATCTGTCCCTCATATTCCAAACTTTAAACCCTGAAAGGTCCTATTTTGCTTAGTCCTGGGCCAGAATGCCTGCAAAATTTTACTGGCTTTTAAAACCTTGTCTCACCTAGTCTTTAGTTTTGTAACTACAGTCTGTTAGTGGCTTTAGTTCTGTTTTTAGAGACAACCAGCTGAATTCTAGGCTTTAGGCAATTTAGTAGCTGAGCACCTTGCTTATAATTCAGAAGAACAGGGGTTAAAAAACTTGAAGCTCATCTGTCTGAATCAGTCACTGCTTCATGCCTTCCATGCAGTAAGAAGATTTGATCTCATATTCACCTAGCGATTGTCATCTCTCTTTTTGTGGTGGATTTATTGTACCACTTCTCTTAGCAGGACCTACAACACTCATTCAGAAAATGGGAGAATTCTTCTTAAGGCTAGCAATGTTCATCATCCATGCCTCCTGTTTTTCTTAATGGTCTTTCAGTCACCAAAATGGGAATATTACACCTTATTTCTGAAGCAGATCTTACAAACGAAGAAGTGATCTTTTGGGTGACTGGGAGCATGGCTGTGAGATGTGATGTTCTCCTACCTGGTTTCTCCGTATTGGATTTGGAAGATTTGTCAAGGGACTGAGGGGAGGGCAATGAGTCAACATTTATAACATCTCTTGCTTAGGTTATTTTACTGCCATGTAATTTTTGTTATACCAAATTTTAATTTAATGCTAACCAAGACTCTCCAAAGGGTCTTAAGGGTTAGTACTATAATTAAAAACCTAAAGTAAACCATGGATGTGCACAGTTACTGCAAATGTTTTTCTGTACTCCCTTCCCTTCCCTTGAACATTCTCTGAGGGTTTGGAAAGCTGCAAGTGGAACAGAACCCTGGCTGCGGGTGGAAGGTGAAGCACAGGAAGAAGAACAAACTAGACTGAAAATTGAGCTCACTCTGGTGCATGTGGGTGTTAGTGGAGCTTCAAGTGATCTCCACATGAGTGAATCAGTACATTTTCCTTTTCAGCAAAACATCATAAACAATTTATTTCACAGGACACAAGAGCCTGCTGGCATCTGTAGGGGTAAAGCGAGCAAGTTTTAGTTCTAAATGCTCTAAGAAAAGGAGGATTGTGGGTGGGGGGAAGGAAGTGTAATGTTTTGGTGTCCTCACAACAATGTTTAAATGCTGACTGTGCCCTAGGCCAGCTGGTTACAGGTAACTCTGTGCATTTAGAGCAATCGGGTCAAACATTTTCTGGAAACCTCTGCTGCAGTACAGGGGTAAGACAATAAGAAGTGAAGTCAGTTTACAGAATATGCATCAGTGTGTCCAGATCCTGTGATCTAAAAGGTACCCTAAACAGTCAAGCAAGGAGTTTATGTATCTTTCCTATGCTCTTTATCATGCTGGTGTAGCAAGGCCTCAAAAGTAGAACTCAGCAGCTTTTCCTCTTTTTCTGAGAGGGAAGTGTGTAGCATAGGGTCTGCTGAGTCTTAACGTCACTCATGTTTTGCTTTACATGAAGGAGCTCCCTGCATTTTCCACTGCTTCTGTGAACGTTTATAGCTGCAAAGTTTTAGAAATCATGTGCAGTCTTTTTTGTGAAAGCAGTTTTTAAAAAATCAGGAGAAACATGTAGAGAAAATAGCATTAAAGGAGACTGGGAGATTTAATTGAACAAATAGTCTTTCGTAGAGCAATAGCACTTTTCTCTTATAGTGCCTCCTGTGACAATGTTTAAAAGACTTTTACTCTTTTCACAGATGAAGAAACTGAGGCAATGGTATGGGCAATTTATTTAGCTCTCCCGTGCAAGTATTACTTGTATAGTATGTGCATTTTAAATGAGTAAAATAAAAAGCTGTCTTTTTAATGCTTTTAGTGGGAAAATGGGTCATGCAGAGCTCTCTCACGATTTTGGACACAGCATTACTCAGATCCATTTCTGTGTTTGTAGAAAACCCTAATAAACATGGTTCACTTAGCAAAGGTATATCATTGCTACTGATATGCAGGCAGAGAAAATGCTTCTTATGTAGTTATTACTCTTACAGTTTCATCTGTAGAATTAAAAAGCAGAATAGGTCAATGACATAAGATTACTAGTATGTTAGTTTTAGTCCCTCCTGGACTTGTGACGACCATAACAGGGAATTGATGTTGCTAATAATGTTTCAACCTTCAGTTTAAAGAGATTGTATGTGGAGAAAGAGAGGGAAGGGAAATACTGGTACTAATTCCTGGTTTTGCTAAAAAATTGAGGGTTTCTGTTCTGATACTGATGTCATGATCACATAGACACCTGCACATTTATCACTGTTTCAGTTAAGCTGCATAAACTTAGCAGCAGACAGGATCGCTCTTAACAGAAGTCTTATTTAAAGACCACCGTGGGCCTGATAAAATCTGTTTGCAGAGGAATGGGACAGACATAAGAATACAAGCGGAGGTGTGATTATCTCACAACTACTTACATCTGCATTAGTCAAAATCCCTGGTAAAATGTCCAAATGCACTTGTTCCCTTCCAAATAAACAGACGTTGCACGTAAGTGAACAGCTTGTGTTAAGAACGTCAAGCTGCTAATTAAATTCTGCAGTAGTTTTCACATTTATTTCATTTAATCACTCAGTGAATATAATCCTAAGAAGTATCGTGCAAGAAGGAAATGTACTTTGTGAAACTTCATATCCCTGACAGAACCAGAGCAATGAATGGTTCTTGATATCCAGTTATCTCCCTACCTGCTTTAAAAAAATACAAGTCTGCAAGTACCTGACCTTATGTTTGATTATTCATGTATCATCCATAACAAACAGAAGCAATAAAATATCTCCAATGTGGATGATTCTTTGTAACATTTATGACTTAAGAAGCTTGTTCATACCATAAAACTTTCTAAAAATAACCATTCAACAAGTAGCAAAAGGACCACTCTTTTCTCTGGTTTTTCCTTTATTATCATGAACTGGATCAGTGAGTTTGAAATTAACTAATAGGTGGCTCTGAGAACTCATTAGGAAATCAGTCTCTTTGAAATTGAACATGAGTAATGTCCACCACCACACTTACAGATTGTTTTGTGCCGCTTGAGGATAGCAATGACAGACAGACTATGATCGTAAGAATTGCCTTATGATGAAGACGTAATGCTGTGTAGTTAAAGACTGTGTCTAGGTTTCTTCAGATCACTGGACAGTATCAGCACCTGTTACCAGAAACTAAATTTTTACTTTTTAAAGAGAGTAAATATTCCAAGAAAAGTCACTTGAGTAATTTTATCACATGGAATATTGCAGGAGAGCATGGTATGTAGCTAATGTTATGCAGACAAGGAGTCTTGATAAGTGTTCTGTTTCTTTTGGATCTGTCTTTAGAAGAAAGATTTCATCTGTTTCTTTTCAAGGAAAAAAAAAAAACCTATCTTCTGAAGAACATGGAGGACTAGCAAGTGGTGCTGTTTCACATCTTGCCTTTACACCTTGTGTCCTAGAGTGTTCATTTTTCCTCTATTGCACTGTATTTTGAGTGTGTTACTCCAGAATAAAAGGAAATCTATGGTAAATTTGAAAAGTGTGTTCTGTCTCATCTTTTAAATGCAAGTGAGTAGATATGGAAAGCATATCTGCTGTTGTGGTGTTGTATTATATTTTGTAAATTAATTACATTTGTACTTCAAGCACTGGCTTCCATTATGGCTGGCTACTATGATGAATGAAATGAATGAAATGATGAAATTACGGAGCCATTAAGCAAGAATAACTGTGGAATAGGTGAGTTGATATTTGGTCATTCATCCTTCAGAGAGGAGGTGATGACATCAGCTTTGAGCAAGACATGCTTGGGAGCTGTATCACACCAGTGTAAGTACAAGGTCTCTCTGCAGCTGCAAAGCACAATGCCCTTCACCTGCAGGCTGCAGATGGCTTGCCTAGATGGCCAGGACACATTTTAATATGTATTTCAGGTGGCTGACTGTGTGAAAACTCAGCAGTCAGCATCCTTGAAGCTGACTCTGGATTTAAATGAGGAGGACTGCAGTTCACCTGTGCTGCAGGTTGCTAACTTCTGCTCCTGGCTGTGAGTTCCAGCTGCTGCACCACTTTGCTTTGTGGTGGGATTTTTCCTCTAGTGAGGAAGGGGACCATGGCCAAAATTATCTCTTTCTGAGACAGTTTCCCTAAGTTGAATTCTTGCCATTTTTAATAGAAAATAATGTAGTTGTGTATATAGCAAGAAAATGTACATTTTATGGAGTAAGTGCAGACCTGCCCACAGCTTTACTACCAACAATTGCAGTATGAAGTAGCATATTTTTGTACAGATTAGTTACATCTGGAAAGAAAAACTGTTTCGTTGATGGTGCCTCCTCTTCAGGACATTCACGGCTAATTAAGATGCAAACTCCTCTTATCTCTTACATGGTGGGTGTCTGGGTTAGCTTTTGTGTCCCAAAGATGTGGGTTTGGTTTTGAGCGCCTTGTTCATGTTTGCTTCTGGTAGTATCCTCAGACTGACGGTTTCTCTATGTTGATATACTCTTAGCAGATTTAAAAAGCAACTAAGATTTTAATGCTGCAGTAGGACATTTGGGACCAGGTAACTCATATTGCACTTTACAGTAGCAGCCAAGCCAGTGCTAGGTGGGACATTGCAATGCAGTTACTCTCACTATGACCAGATGGAGCTGCACAGTCACACTGCAGTTGCCAAGGGTAACTGCAGTAAAGGCAAATTCAATATTCAGTATTCCCATGGGGTGTCTGGACCCAGTTTCTCTGCTGTCCTCTTCTTCCTCTGATCTATCACTCACTTCCTGTACTCTATATTGTAAAAAGTAATGCTTTAACTCACTGTTACGGTCTTTCAATAGTATCTAAAGGTATTTTGCATTAATGTGACTAGCAAATGCCAAATGATCATTCAAGATAATGAATGAACCTGGCGCAGTGCTGTTGAAGTTGTGAAGAACATTAGAGGTCAAAATCAGCTTTGCTTTCTACCCTTTGCCTTCATGCGAAGTCAGGAGTGGCAGTTGAAGTTAGCTCTTAGGATTTTCCTTTGCTGTTTGTATCAGGAGCATTTACAAAGTTAGCTTTTATTACAGCTGATCAATCTGAAGCTAGATACATGCTGAACATGCTGCCCTTTTGATATAGTCAGTAACTGCAACATCCTGATCAGAAATTAAAATAGATTGAGATATAAGATGCTAAGAGTCTTAAACCAATGAAGAAATAGAGCTTTGCTGCACCTTTATTTAACATGCCTCTTTTTCTGTGCTTTGGGACATTGTGCCTTAAACCAGAAAAAAACAGAACAAGAAAGTAAACATAGCTTCTGTATGGAATAATGTCGAGCCACTCCAGCTTAGAAAAACGAGTACAAACATTTTTTTAAAAGTATACTGCATTATCAGGTTAATCATTCCAATAATCATATCATTAATCATATTCAGAAGTGTAGCTTGTTTTTCAGCCCTTTAATGCTGAAGTTAGATGGTTCTGGTGGACCTTCCTGTAAAGTCCAACATGCATCTATGAAATTTAACAAAATCTTGACCCCAAGTGATATGTTTTCACCTCAAAATGTCCATCTTCTTTTTTGAGTAGTATCTCTATGGCTTTCTGCATGTTGATATTCAGTATCTTCATAACAAAGATAATGGTTTTATTGCCGATGTCTAGCAGCCATAATATCCTAATATATTTCAAGGATTGGTAGCTTTGTGCTGTACATCCATTAAGTAATAATTATTTTTATAAACTTGCTGCAAATTATATACATGTATAGTCACAGATCCACAATACTTCTGGAACATATTCTCTTTTAAGAAAGGCTTGTTTTGATTTGGTTTAAATAATTGTAACTAAGTTAGTTTAAAATCCCACTAAATGTTATAAATACTGTGGCCACATATGGTAGACAGACTCTTCTTACAGCTGGATAGTTCTTTTGATGTTGGTTTGGAAAACTCACTGCTGACAGGGAAGAAGAGAAGAAAGGTCTTCACCCTTCCTTTAATACTCAAAGATAGCCCCCCAAAACTCACAGAGATGCTTCTGCACAGCTCTAACTCATTGTTCTGCAGAACACATCTTCAGCAGGTAAGGCAAGGAATAGTTTCAGCAAGGAACAAGAATAAAATGGTATAAATAGTAACCAGCCTAACCAAAAAAGTGGGTTTAGATTCTCTCCAGCTGAGATTCCATCAGAGTTCAACTGATGCAGAAATAGTACAGCTTAAATTGATTTCAAGGGAGATACAGTCTCACAGAACTTCAGCTGGGAATTGAACTCTCAGATTCTAAACCCTCTTTTTACTGACTATGTAAGGCCTAATAATATCTTTAAGAGGAAGAAATGTGCATTGACAAGAGTTGAAGGTAAATTAGGGTCAGGACCTAGGATAGAGTGATGTACCTCAATGCTGTAGTGAGTAGCAAGCTTTTACGTATTCCATTAAAAGGTAATGAAGGCTCCAAAATTGGCAGTTTCATCAGGGAGACATCCCCATGACTCATCTTGCGTAAGCAGAGCTGAGTCCTCATGCCAAAAATAGAATAAAATACTCCCATTCTATAAAGTAAAAGCAACATAGTTGTGGGAAAATAATCTCTTTTTTTCCTTTTTTTTTTTTCTTTTTTCAGGTTTTTCTTTTTTTTCCTTTAGCTTTATTTCAGTTATGATTTTGTGGCTCTTAATTAAGCGAGATTTCACAAACTCATAAAATCTCAGCACGGCATTAAAAAAAAATCAATCAGATGAGCTTGTATGTGTAACAAATTGTTACCACAACCAGATCATTCAGTAACAGCTATATTAATTGTGACAATTCTTCAATTTGGAGGGCATTTTATTGAAAATGGACATTAATTGCCCTGTGTTCCATCATGATTTTAGAAATTGTGTCTTTTTAAGGACATTAAGGACTGCTTTTGTTAGATGTATGGAAAAACAATCCAAGTAAGTTTTTTCTTTTATATCGTGTGATTGTAAATGGTTTAGATTAAAAAAAAGAGCCATGTTTTTACTCTGTTTTCATAGCACCATGCCCAGAGATGTATTTTTTATCTCTTATATTTTGTCATAACACTATTTTTAAACATAAAATGTTAGTCATAAGAAGTCAAGACTTTTGAAGTAGCAGTAGCCATGACAACCTTCACTCTTCGGGGAGCAGTACAAGGTCTCTCGCTGTGTGGCTGGACGTATACCGCATGTGACTGGATGAAATGTTACTGTGTATGGTAAAATTACTTATGACTTCATTAAAGACTACTTTGTCTAGGTCATGCACCAAATTAGCCACAAGCTACAATTCAGGAAATTAGTTGTCACTGCTATGCTTGTTCCATCAAACAGCAGATAAAGACACTGTTGTGCAAGCAAGGTCTATTAAACAGGGCATGTTCTGTGGATTATTCTTTTTATTTCTTTCTCTTTTCAGTTTTCTTCTCACATTCTGCTTACTTTTCTATATATCCTCCCTTTATTTTTCTTCTTTTTCTGCTTTTCTTCATTTTCTGTGTCTCTGTTTTCTGCTCTTGATCATCCTTTGTACTTAGCACTGGTGAATTTGTAAAACAAGTAAATAGACTTTTTAACTTACTTGGAAGATTAACATGTTTTTTAACCCCATCTGAGTTGTTTTGATCTTTAACTGCGTAATTCTCACTGCAGTCAGCTGGAATAATCGAGATGTCTTGTGATAGTTGCCTTTAAGTATATCAGAATTAAAATACATGTTTTCTGAAGACATGTTTTCCCTGGGGACATGTGGAGCTCATCAAAGCAATATTTAGAGGAGTGATGTTCTCTTGAGCACCTTCTGTATTCAACAATGCAGTTAGAAATATCTGAGTGAAACTCTGAAGCCCCTGTTGCTACTGTGCTGCAAAAAAAAAATCCTGTGAGCAGGGTTTAAGCGTTGTACATAACAGTAAAGGTGTTTATGATCATGTATTCTTGTCAATCTATAAATACCAGATTAAAAAAATATCAGAACTTCTTTAGCAAACATTAAAAATATAGGGGGTTTTGCCTGAATAAATTCAAACATGGTTTTGTAGCACTCAGGTATTAATTAATATGGTGGGAAAGGACGTTATGAAGAATTTAATCTTTATGCAGGTTATGGTTTTGTTGTAAGACACTTTTTTACAGATTGCGCAGTAAAGCTGAAACAAAGTAAAACCCATGAGGTTTTTTTTAAATTAATACTGCCCATTCTAGATAGTGAATGAGAAAATGGTAATGAAACTGCAACTAGTGAAAAAATAGTAAAAGTTTATATACTTTAGTCATATATGCAGACAGCATATTAGGAGCTAAATTAAAGTTGCCTGGTAAGTCTAATTGTGTCATTTCTTGTATTTTTGAATGTGTCTAAAAAGCATTCCTTATCTCTAAAACAATTTTATGCATGTGGTTTGGTTTATCTGCTTTTATATCTCTAAAATACAGTTACATAGACAGTGTTTTAGCAATAGAGACAATATTTCAGAAATAATTGTAGATTGCAAATAACTCACTAGAAATACAATTTATTATTAAAGATACAATAATTATGGTTACATACTATTATAGATTTACATACTACCATAAATTTAAAATATTTAATTGAAAATTTTATAGACATCTATCAAATCAATAAATATGTATCTTCAAGTTAAGACAACTTCTGCATTACTTCTCTGAATGTTAAGGAATTTTTGCTTTTCAGGTGGACAACTAGAACAAAACTAACCTAGATTTTTTTATAAAGTTCCTTGGGAATGAAGTAGGGAAAAGCTGTATCCAGGCAACAACACCTTAACAATTTTACAGCATCTTAGATCCACTTGCTCTATATTCAAACCATTTTGTGATCAAGAAAGAGCAACTTACATAAGCCACTTGTTTTGTATGTTGTTTATATGTCTGGATTTCTGGTAAATGTGGGAGTTCCTCTGCATTAATACACAGCTAACATGAAGTTAACAGTTCACTTGTGCCTGTATTTTTTCAGGTGTACACATCAAGCAGCACTGACAGCAGTGTGATGTTTTGTGTAAAGTGAGATGTTTCAACAGGCAATGACCTCTACTTGAACATCCATATTACATTGGCTTTCAAATGGCAGGAGGAGGTTAGTGTAAAAACCATCCTGCCGTTTAAGGATCTGGTGGCACCTGCCTCTCGGGGAAACCAGCGTGAGGACGTTCTATTCTTGCTCTGTTGAGGCAGCAGAGACCTGGGGTCTCCTGTCCTTGCCCCTGTGCATGGTGACCCTGACTGCTTAGAGGCATGATGCCTGAGATGGCCACCTAAAAAACAGAGACTAGACAGGCATAAGGGAGTAAAGGTAGGTATTTACTTGAAGTGCCTTCAAAGGTGCACCCTGGGCAGGCCAAGATAGACCCCGAGTCATGGGTTCTTCACACTTCTATAAGTTTGGTCCATTTGCATATCAGGATTAATTGTCCAATTATAACCTCAGTCAATGATGTAACTACCTCAAGTTTGCCTGCCTCTTCAGGTTTTAGTTTACACATTTTGGGCCTAGGACAATGTAGGTGTCCTTGGAGAGCAAACTTAGGAGAGGCTTGTTATGTCTAACTAGCATGAGAATAGCAGCTAAGAGGCCACAAGAAACTTCAGTTACACACTAGGCAGTACAGGATTTGAAAAATATAAAAGTTAAAGCCAAAGGCATCAGGGAGAATAGTGGGGCATTTGCTCTAGCCCCCAGAAACAGGCTTGGAAGGTAGGGGACAGGGTGATAATGCACCGTGGACCGTGACATTTAATAAAGCTACATGCGCTAAGCAAAACGCCTGGGAAATGCCAGACAGGGAGCAGGGAAGAATTTGGGGAAGAGCTAGGTTCACTGGGGCATTTCAGATTAGGTAGGGTGGGGACAGATAGGGCATGGCAGCTTTTCCCTGAGGGAAGTGAGGGAGAGCCTGGCAACTTAGGGTGGTGCTGTCCAAGAACTGTCAGTACCAGCTTCTCTTCTGGCCTAATCAAAATGGTCTCTATCGCAGAGAATCACAGAGGTGACAATCCTGCTTGTGATCCAGCATCTTCCACTAGAGTTTCCTTTTCATTTTTGTTCATTTCTACAAATTAAGAGAAGAGATAAATCTGGTCCCAGGAGAGCTTCTTGTGATCAGCCCAGAACATTCTCATGCACTGCACAGGCCAGTTACATGCTGCGTGTTTGTATCTCACATGACAGTGTGAGCAAACTGACTAATCAGATGATAACAGTCGTACAGCTGGCATATTAAATTATGTAATAACCCATGTTTCTTTGCTGAACTTGGAGATAATCATGTCAGTTGTTCTGGTATATTTGACTTCACATCTTCAAGACAGATCAGAAATTTCTGTATTCGAAGAAAATCTTCTCTAAGGTATACAGTATTTGAACATGTGGAAGGTGAGCATGGACTACCTTAGGTTTACTCTAAAAGGTGATAGTTGGGTTTTGTTTTGAGCTGTGGCAGATGTGACTACTCTGTTTTTTTCTCTTTGGCATTTGCACATATCAGAAAGTCAGTTATAGCCCATGTCTAAATCTATCTGTGACAGAGAGAGATTGCTTCCAATACTACGTTTTGTCAGGACTATCCACTTTTGGAGTGTCTTTTCTGAAACACTTAGATGAAGTTCTGTGTTTCATTTTTTCATTTACAAAACTGTCCCTAGGATTTGAAGGTGGCCTTTTTTCTTTTTTTTTTTTTAACTTAAAAACCCAGCTGAACCAGCATAAAAGAAACCATAAGCCAAAAAGAACATTAATCTGGAGGGCAAAATGTAGAAAAGGATAAGTACAGGAATATATTAAGATCCTATGCTTCATGGTGGTAGAGTTCATTATTCCTCGAAAGGAATAGCATAGGGGTTTTTTGCTAGTTGGTTGTTTTTTTAGCCTATAGTTTTTGTTGTTGGTGTTGTCAGCTAATTTATTGAAATAAAATGCTCTGGCATTTTTCTGAGTATTTCAGAATGGCTCAGGAAGCTTATTAAACGGCCTAGAACAATGCTGGGGTACAACAGTGGAAAAAACCTGCTCATAAATAAATTATATTTACTGAAAGGAAGTCAGTATACTTCTCTGGTAATGATTCTAGCATGATAATGCAAAGTATCCTGTAGTTCTGAAAGGATAGGGGAATTTTGTTTTGTTTTTTTTTTATTTTATTTTATAGCTGCTTGGGAATATCTCATTTTGCAAGAATTCCTTATTTTGGAAGAATTTATCAGTATTTTAACTCTTGTGTGAAAAATTTCTTTCAAATTCTGCCTCATTGAATTCTTACAACAAAGTGACACAGTAAATTTAAAACACAAATGATTTATTAATGATCAGGTAATGAGCTCTATTTAAAAGCTGGTAAACCTTTTTCATGGCACAAGTGATAATGTTGAAGTTGCATGTCTATATGGAGATATGCAGTGTGCTGCACACAGCAATCCCATGTTAACGATTCTCAATAATTCAGGGGAAGAAAAGGCAATGAAGCTGGTGAAGGGTCTGTAGCCCAAACCTTGTGAGGAGTGGCTGGCGGAGCTGGGGTTGTTTAGCCTGGAGAAAAGGAGGCTCAGGGGAAACCTTACTGCCTTGAGAGGCCACCTAGAAACAGAGCCTAGACAGGAGTAAGGGAACAAAGGTGGGTATTTATTCAAGAGGCCTTCAAAAGTGCACCCTGGGAAGCAAAGGGCTCCAGGCTGGACCCCAAGCTGGACCCCAAGATGGACGATGAGTCACGAGTTTCCCACACCTTTATAGGTTTGGTCCATTTGCATATCAGGATAAATTCGTCAATTAAAACTTGGCAATTTCCCTCAGCTTGCCCCCCTCTTCTAGAGGCTTTGGGCCTGTACAGTCTGGGTGTCCTTGAGCAGGCCCAGAGGGGCATTGTTATATCTGTCTTAGCATGAGAGAACAGCAGCTAACCAGGCTGTAAAACATCTCATAGTTATACATTAGGCAAAACAGAATTCGAAAAATATGAGTCAAAATCTAAGGCATCATTCCCCCCCATTTAGAGGCTTGATAAGGCCTCTACCTTGTTGAGACTCTATTCTAAATATTCTAAATATCTACCAATAATATGTGTTTAACAGCAGTATACATCTAATGATAGTATATATAACCAAGAATAATAGGTATTATGTATAATTCTTAAATTAAGGATCAGTTTGGTAACCATTAAATCAGGCTGTGGAAGATACAACCAGATGGGACTCGAACCCACAATCCCCAGCTTAGGATGTTATCTAATGTAAAATCTGAATTAGTAAACAAATTGTCACTTTGGTCTACAGTCAATTGCTAGTTCTGTATCCATATGAATGTCTTTTGATATGCTTTGAACTAAAATCGTATGCAAATTTTGGTTCCAAATCTGAGTCAGGGTTACCAACTGTGTGAATAATAAGCAGAGGAAAATAATCATTTAAACTACATCATCTTTGTTTGTATCAGTCTCTGGTTTTTCAGTTGTTTCAGGAGCAGAAGCCTTCGTAACTCCAAAGTAGTGAATCCAGGCTCCTTTACCAGCGACTTTGACCGCGGTGAGGATGGTCAGCAGGACTTGGAATGGTCCTTTCCACTTGGCCTGTGGAGGGTCACTGTCCCAGCACTTCACATAGACCCAGTCTCCGGGCTGGAAGGGATGTGCAGGGGTGTCCAGTCCTATGAGTCTGGATAACATGATGTAATTCTGGAGCTTCTGCAAAGTGGAACCTAAAGCCATTACATACCTTTGCAAATCAAGTTTCCCCCTCATATGAATTTCGCCTGGAACATGTGGAATTTGGTATGGCCTGCCATACAACATTTCATAGGGACTGCTGTTACCTCTCTGCCTCGGCTGTATGCAGATCCTCAGTAAAGCAAGGTCCAAGGCCTGGACCCACGTCATGGATGTCTCTTGACAAATTTTGCTAATTTGTGCTTTACGGGTTCCATTCATGCATTCTACCTTACCGCTTGCTTGGGGTCTGTAAGGTGTGTGCAGATCCCAAGCAATTCCCAAAATCCAGCTAACTTCTTGAATCACATTTGCAACAAAACATGGTCCCCTATCTGATGACATACCCAAAGGAACCCCAAATCTTGGTATTATGTGATTAAGCAAAATTTTCACCACCTCCTTGGCTGTGTTAGTGCGACAGGGGTACGCTTCAGGCCATCCACTGAAAGTGTCAACCAATACCAGTATACCTGTATCCCACTCTGCATGGTAACTGAGCAAAGTCTATTTGCCAGTAATCTCCAGGAAGATCCCCTGCCTTTGCTACTCCTAACATAACTCTTTTCCTCATATCAGGATTATTTCTGGAGTAGATCTCCCATTTGCTCACTACTGATTGCACAATATCTGTCATTCCCTTTCCTATTACTACCTTTTTTTAGATGTTTCAGAAGGTTTTCAACCCCGAAATGTGTGCTTTCATGTTCTCTTCGAGCTAGCTCTTGAAGGATTTGAGGTAGAACTACAACCTGCTTTGCAGGTNGATTTGAGGTAGAACTACAACCTGCTTTGCAGG
>VZRO01001682.1:0-47328 GCA_013397915.1 Daphoenositta chrysoptera
CATGCCAACTATCAGCAACTACTATCTGCAGACACCATAGACCACATCCCAAATTGGAGAGGATAAGAACAACGGACCAGCACCACAGCCATCAACTGCACCTGTTCTAAAAAGGTGGACCCAAGGAGGAGCCATGCTAAATAGTTCCTGGAACATGTAAACTAGTTTGGGGGAGAAGATTGAATATGTATAATTGTTTGGGAATATGCATTAAGCTGATGCAATATTAACAGTGTGTAAAGGGTGTCTCCAAAATGGCAGGTGTGCTCTTGGCTGAGTGCCAAGCACCCGGTGCTGTACTTTTGCTTTATTGTCTTTGTCCCCTATTGTCTTTTATTAAATTTTTAAATCCTAACAGGAGAGTGAACCTCGTTTTTCACACTTGTGTTAACTATACATACACTCTCATTACTAATAATGAGATGGAGATTACTCATCTTCATGCTGTTTTATATTATTCTACCATTTTTTTATCCTACCTAGCATTTCATAGAGCCAAAAAAATGTCTTCCCCTTTAGATTACTCAGATTATGCATCTGCATTGTGGAATCCAAAGAGAGTCTGAATCACCAAATATTAACTCTCAGTTCTGAGGGATGCCAGTCAACAGCAAGAGAGTTAGCACTGGTGACTCTTATTTAGGCCATGATAGCTTGAAAAAAATCATGCTGATCCAAGTGGAAACTACATTTGACAAATGTCAACAGGTAGTAGGTTTGAAACTTCAAATTACAGGAAACCAAGGAGTGTAAACTGTATTCGTAAACTATTCAGCTCAGATTAGAGGAGACACATGAATAATTAATCATGCTTCTTATTCATCTTTATGTAAATAGAGAGAAATTTGTATTGGGAGAAGATAATAAAGAAATTGTCTTTTGATTCTTAACTAGAATTTAAATATCTCTCAGTCCTGAAAAGAAGAGTAACTTCTTGTTTTTTCCCCAAGAATGGGAAAGAGGATCATCTGAATCTGGAAAGGCTGACTCTTACCTCTACTTATTTTTAAAGCAAAAGTAGAAGTAGTGTCCCAGTTTGAGATAAATTTGGAGGAACGTCTGAATTTGAACGTCCTCAGACAGAAGGCAGGTTACAGCCACTCCTCCCCCGCCAGGCTCAGGAAAGAAATATTCCTCAGAGGAAAGTGAAGAAAGAAAAAAAACCTATTTATTTAACAAACACACAGGAAAAGAATAATAATGCTAAATAATAAAACTCTCGCTGTGGAGAGAATCTGATAAAATTCGAAGTCCTTCTGTAGGTGTGGCTGTTCTCTCTTTGGAGCTTGGGTGTGGCCCCTCCAGGCTGTGGCGTAGGCCTCCCAGTGATCTGGCCCAGAGCAGAACAGTCCAAGGAAAGTTCTTGCCTCAGCCAGCGAGCTGGCTAAACAGCAAAGAATTTTAACTCTCTGTCTCTCTCCTGAGAAAAAGCCGAAAAAACTCAGAAAAAAAGGAAGAGTGCTTCCTCCACTCTTGCCACCATAGAAGCATGCAGAGGAGTGAGAGTGACCTTGGAGCACGAAACTGCTTTGAAAAGTTTGTCTGGCTTTTTTTTTGTTTTGTTTTGTTTCTTTTGCACCCAGTTTTAAAGACACTGAAAGACACAGGAATCATGTCTGTGCGTAGAGCGGCAATAGGGGATACAACATCATAAAGTCACCCCAAGACAACTGGCAAGTTTAAATATGATGAATAAGAAGTAACAGCAGGAAATAACTAGAATAAAGTTTTTGAATAATGGAATCTAAAGAATACAGTAATGTTGAATAAAGGAATGAATATGAACTAGTCATTGTCTTACTTCTGAATTAAAAAAATTCTTAATTTTGTGTTGAAATCTATGAATGTTTATAGGAATTGTGCTCCTATCTTCTGCATATGTGTAATGTACATTACAAGTGCATTTCCTAGTAGGCAATGAAGCTTGACTTGCAGAAATATTTTAATGGCCTATTCTAGGGCTTATTTAATAGTCCCTGTAAACTGTTTGCCAAGGCAATATAAACTCTGTATAACGCAGTGAATAAAACTAGCAAGCGTTTACATAATAGGACAAATTGGAAGATGGTTAATTTTAATCTGGCCTATGGTTATGGCTGAGAAGTTATAAAATACTGGAGGAACAAGCAATATGTAAATATCACCCATACATAGCCTTTCACAAAATCAATGGGAAGTGAATGCTATCATATTCGGGCTCAATGGAAAATAAGTCTGGTCTGCAACGGTTATCAATGACTCCTTTTTCTTCTGCTGCCTCTCATCCTATCCATATGCCTTCTTTTCCAAAATGAAGTGAAGATTCCAGGTTCTGAATAATGATGTTAAAAATGCAACCATGTTTTCCACATATAGTAACAGTTTGTAACTGCTAGCTCATCTTCACATTTTATACAAAATGGCTTCTAGACCAAGGAAAAGCTATCACAAAGATATAAGGAAGTTTTGTCTTGTGAAGTAAGTATTCAAAATACTCATCAGGAGGGCTGAAATGAGATATTAGAGATGAAAGGTAAAAGCCTCAAGTGTCAAAGGCCTCAAACTTCTATAGTTGGTCAGGGTTTCTTTAAAATATCAAGTGACTTCTCATTAAGTATAGTTTTCCCATTAAGGATAATTTTCCCCATACCTCCCTTATAATGGTTAATAACTAGCTTTTTCTGATCTTTTTTGAACGACGCAGAAAATATGAATCTTAAAAACTAAGGAACTAAGGGGGCACCAGGAAATACACTTACTTCTTTTACTTGCTTTCTGAAAGAACAAAAGTTCAGGTTAAACACCAATAGTATAAATTTACTTACTTTCTTTAAAGAAAAGTTTATTAAAAAAAAAAGTATTGTGAGATTGAACCCCAATACTAATTGAATTTGAAAAAAAAAAAGCATTGTCATTTGATAGATTGGTACTATTTTTGATAGACTGCCATTCTTGTTGCCAAGCAAAAATGATGATTATAAAGCATTCAACCTTGATACTATGGATGAAGTGGGTCCTCACCAAAACATGTTGCTATGGGAGAGCAAGGAAAGGTGGAAGCTGACTCAAGCTCAAGTTTGGATGTAGGCAAAGAGAGAGGACAGAGGAAGAAGTTTGAAAATAAAATGGAAAATACTTGTGTTAATATTGTTAATAGACAAGCATGATAAACATGTTCCTCTTGAGGAGTTAAAAGCAGTTTTGGATTACAGGGACTTCATTGGTGCTTGAAGGAAATGTTAATGTTCTTGGTCAAGGAAAAAACTCTGATTCTGCTACCAAGAGATTATAGCAAGTGTTCTCTTGAGAAATGTATAATCAGCTGTCATACAGGCAGGTGATTGGGCAAGCAAAGAAATTTTAAAATCCTCAGCATATGGCCTTTTCAATATATAATTGTCACTGATGTTCATGGGTGTTAAAAATTTGATAGAGGTTGATGCCTGCTTCTTTTAGAGGTTTGCATCCAGCTGAAATGGACGGGGAGATGTAAGCTAATAAATGGGCAGGTTTTTGTTGATAACCCCGATCTCTAAATCTTTTGATACTTCTAATGAGAATACATAACACCTGTCTTGGGAAGAAACCCTTTCAGAATCTCAGAGTGAACTAATTAGCCTTAATGGCCCTGACCAGCCTCACCCAGAGTTCCCACCCACATCCACGGATGTTTAAGATGAGCGGATTTTCACTTTTTCTGGCCTACGTGTGAGAGGGGTTTGCTTTCAGCTCAGCTACAGCTGCACCCTTGACTGGCTGTGGGCCCTGTGAATTGGACTTCAGCACATGGATTTGTTGCGTGTCTGTGTCCTTCTGCAGTTAATCTATTCATCAGACACTACTGAAATGGTTTCCATGTGAGACATGAATATATCTGTAAACATAAAAGCGTATAAAACATGTTATTATGTCTCGTGAAAGATCTATTTGATGTATCAGCCTATGTATGTTATGAAGGAATGAAAGTAAAGATTCCATGTAGCCCAGTAGAGCTATAGAAATCTGCAACTCTTAATACTTATTCTGACAACCTAAAAGAAAATATATGTAATGTTAATCTGTGGCTCAGAGATTGGAGGAGGTTTTTGTAAGTACTCTTTTTGCTCCAGAGTAGCCCTTTTAGGATAGCACTTCTGCTCTCATCAAATGCCATGGAAACTCCACATATGAAGGAAATCAGACAGCTGCAGAAGCTGAGAGCACAACGGAATTAGATAGCAGTGTGGGCGGACCTCCTAGCCCTGGTACAGTGGAAGCCTTGGGAAAGATAAAGGCAAGAACTAGAAGTGAAGACTGAATGAAGAGAACGCCATGACCTGACTCCTCTGGTGGAAAGAGGATGTTAGCAAGGACACCAACGTGGCACAAATGTTAGCAAGCCCAGTACGACAGGTGAAGCCTCATGTGTTACTATATCACTACATGGATGATATTCTCATTGCAGCTGAAAAACAAAATGACATGAAGGAAACCTTAGCCTTCATCAAAGAGGCTATAAAATGTGTGGGATTGCAAATAGCTCAGGGTAAGATTCAGCAAATGCCTCCATGGCAATATTTAGGTTGGTGTATTAGATCCCAAACTGTACAGCCGCAGCAAATACAAATTAAAAAAAAAAATTCTACATTACATGAGGAGCAAAAATTACTAGGAACCATTAATTGGGTGAGACCCTTGCTTGGAATCAAAAACTTAAATTTAGCTCCCCTTTTTGCATTGTTAAAAGGAGAGTCTGATTGTCTTCCCCAAGATATTTGGCTCATGAAGCACAATTGGCCTTACAAAAGGTGGCGGATGCCATTGCCCAGAGACAAGCCTCATGATTGGCACCTGATCTCCCATTCTTACTAATCCTTTTAAATCCTTCATGACAGCCACATGCCTTGTTGTACCAACGGGATCCTAGTATGGCCAACCCTTTGCTTATCATTGAATGGATTTTTTTTCTGCATCAAATGACAAAGACAATTGTTACTCAGCATGAAATATTTGCACAACTTATTGTCAAGGCACGGCAGAGACTATATATGCTGGCAGGTCGCAATTTTGAACAAATTAGCATACTCATAACTACTATTTACCTGGAATGGCTTTTCCAAACATCAAGACCTTTTCAGACTGCACTTGCTGATTTTTCAGGTCAGGTTACTCTCCATTCGTTGCCTCCTAAATTGTTAACTGCTAACTTTATTATTCTTTTCAAACCTAGGTGCAGTGAGACTCCTTTGCAAGCCCTTACAGTATTTACTGATGGCTCTGGACGTTCCCACAAATCTATTTTACTTTGGAGAGATAATGAAACTGGTACATGGGCCTCTGATGTGACTGTAGTTTCTGGGTCCCTGCAAATTGTGGAATTAGCTGCAGTTGTTTGTGCTTTTCAAAAATGGCCTGCACCTTTTAATTTAATAACAGATTCTGCTTATGTTGCAGGTATTGTTGAAAGAGCTGAAGTTGCTGTTTTGAAAGAAGTTCCTAATGCCAATCTTTTCCAGTGGTTACAACAACTAGTTTTCCTTTTAGATACCAGACAACATCCTTATTTTGTTATGCATGTTTGCTCTCACACAATGTTACCTGGCTTTATAGCAGAAAGAAATTGACAGGCTGAGTTACTTACTTTACCTGTTCAGGTACTCCCTGATTGTTTTGCACAAGCCAAACTTAGCTGTTCCTTTTTCCACCAAAATTCTGCAGCTCTTTGTCGCACATTTGCTTTAAAGTGCCAACAAGAAAAAACATTATTGTTGCTTGCTCTGATTGTCAGCACCCTAATTTTGTGACAGGCTTACCAGGAATTAACCCATGTGACCTACAAACCCTCCAAGTATGGCAAACTGATGTTACCCACTACCCTGAATTTGGTCACGTCAAATACGTTCACTCATCCACTGACACCTTTTCAGGTGCATTGTTTGCATCATGCCACACAGGAGAAACACGCAAAGATGTTTGTTGCCAGTTTTTGGCAGCTTTTCCAACTTTAGGGATTCGTCAACAGATTAAAACTGATAACAGCCCTGCTTACACTTCTCAACCACTTTCCTCCTTTTTCACCCTATGGGGGATTTCTCATATTATTGGCATCCCTCACTCCCCCACAGGACGAGCAATTATTGAACATACTCATTCAATGCTTAGGTGTCTTTTAGCTCAACAGAAAGGGGGAATGCAGGGATGTACACCAATGGAAAGGCTACACAAAGCACTGTATGTTTTTAATTTTTTCAATTGCCATGATGATAGCAGAGCTCCCCCTATAATAAAGCACTTTTCTACTTCTAAGGAAATGTTATTAGACATAGCGCAAAAAGCACAAGTCCTTGTAAAAGACCCAGAAAGTGGAAGAATCAGAGGCCCATTTCCCCTCATTACATGGGGAAGGGGTTATGCTTGTTTCCACAGATACCGGTCCTTGTTGGGTTCCAGCCAAGAACATCAGGCCCTTCATCGAAAAACCAGCTGATCAAAATGCAGAAAAGGATTAATGCCCTTGCATGGATGGTTCAGACTGCCTAAAGACACCAGAGTAATTAAAGATAAATTTTCCACCCTAGGAGAACCTGTTGATCATATATGCAGAGGTGGTCGGTACTATGCTTCCTTTCCTTTTGATGACAGCTTTCTTGCTTTAGACTGGCAACATGCAGACCCCAGCCAATTTGAAAGCTCCTTTGACTGTCAGCTTTCAGCAGGACTTAGAATTTCTTTTCCCTGCTTGGCCTGTCACACAGGGGATCATCAAGCGTGGACTCTGTGTCAGTGTCAAAAGTGTGGTTGCCTTTGGTATTGTGCGTCTCATAAAAGAGCTGACTGTCAATGTTGTGACCCCTTAAAACGTAATCATACAAATATTACAGATAAAGACTTTATTGTGCGGGTACAGCTGTGGCTTGCCTGAACATTTGGAAGTCTTTGCTGATCAGTGGCCCACTACACTGCCCAAATATTCTAATAGTACTCTTGTCGAAAGGTAAAGTTTGGCTTATGCTAGCAAAAGCTTATTTAGTATTAGTGTTTTTTCCTGTTGCTCTTACCTGGCCTGTTAATCAGCTAAAAACAAATGTATGGATGACTTTGGCCAACTCAACAGGACAGGATACTTTATGCTTGGCTACAGCCTCTCCTAGAAAACCCATTTTCTACTTGCCTCGTTGGTTTACCTTTAGATGAGTGGCCACGTCCCTCTCAAGCTCATATTATTGATTTGGAAAATCATGCCGATGCTTGGGACAAATGGGTCCCATATCTCCCTCATGCAGCCCTTGAGCCCCAGGAAGTAGGATTTTTGGGGTATGTAAAAATGGACCTTTCTGTTAAATTTAACTATTCTGTAAGCAACCGATCCAAAGAATGGGATGTTTCTCTGAGCCAACCTATATTCAAAAATGCAAATGCTTGGTGCAATTACACATCCAATTGTATCTCTCACTCTACTAATGTTCCATTTTTGTTACCAGCAGGACTGTTTTTTATTTTTTGGGACAGAGCTTGGGCTGCTATTCCATCGCACATTAAGGGAGGCCCCTGAAATTTAGGGTGACTCTTGCTGTTGACACCCAACACAGCCATGATTTTGCAACATAAATTACCATGGAGAGGGAAGCGCAGTACTCATGTGCTTGCCCAGTTGTGATGACAGCCTCAACTTTTGGTCACTGGAAGAGTGTTGGGCTGCCTCTTTTCTTGCCCCAGGAGTAGCGGCCAGAAAGGCATTGGGATTGTTAAATAATCTAGGCTGCTGGGTAGCTTGACAAAGTAATGCTACTTGGCTTGCTCTAGCAGGATTATTAACGGCTGTTGATTCAGTTAGGCGTGCTACATTGCAGAATCGAGCCGCTATTGATTTTTTGCTTCTAACACACGGACACGGATGTGAAGACTTTGATGGAATGTGTTGTATGAACCTTCCCAATCACTCACAATCTATTCACGTGCGTATTAAAGCTTTACAAGACAATGTAGCTAGGTTAAAAGTAGTAGATAGCGCTGATTGGTTTAATAGCCTTTTTGGAAACTGGAGGATTACTGGGTGGATCAAAAATTTAGTTAAGATGGAAATGTTCGTATTGGGAGTGCTATGAATTATAGTGACATGCCTGCCTTGTTTAATTCAATGTATTCAGAGGTTCATTGATAAATCAATAAAGCAAACAATGATTGTAGAACAGAAAGGGGGAATTGTAGGAGATCAGATAGCTGCAGAAGCTGAGAGCACAATGGAGTTAGATAGCAGTGTGAACATCCTAGCTCTGGTACAGTGGAAGCTTTGGGAAAGATAAAGGCAAGAACAAGAAGTGAAGACGGAATGAAGGGAACGCCACGACCTGACTCCTCTGGCGCAAAGAGGACGTTAGCAAGGACTTCATAACTGAAAAGATAGTGTTGTTAAGGGAACAGGGGCAAAGGGGGCTGAGTGGAAAATTTAGTGTGGAAGTTAGCAAACTATAAATACTGGCATTTAGTGTAATAAACTGGCTTTGCTTGCACACAGCAGGGTCCATCTCTCTCAATTGCCACACACATAGAATAGGTTTTATTGCTAGGAGAAAAACTGCTGCATACCGGAAATGTGAACTTTAATTATTTTGTCATTTTATACCACACTTTATTTTTGAAAACTGAAGTTTTATTTGCCCCAGTGCCCACTTAAATGTGAAATGGCTCAAGTGCCCTGACTGCTATGATGGCAAAACACAAGCTGCATCCATTTTATACTATATTTGCAGTCTTGGGTAAAGTGATGTTACTCAGTGAATTATTCCACACAAACGAATTTATATTTCTGAATATGAATCTACAGGAACTGCATAATATTCAGTACAGAATTTTCAGAAAGAAAAATTATAAAAATCCACTCCCAGTCTTTTTATGAAACCTAATTATTCTTATACATAAATGGAAATTTGATTTCTCCTGTAGGACTTAGTGCAGTCAACTGTGTAGTTATTTATTATAGAACTGTTACTACTGCCCAGGAATTATATTTTATTAAGATTTAATCTTCTTTTTCCACATTCTAGTGTATTTCATAATTATGTTTTTGTTCCTTACTTTGCTTTTGCAATCTTTATTTAGAAACTAAGTGAGCCCTGTTTCAAGTAAGTTAGGCATTTATGGTGGGTCTGGACAAAGAAAAGTTATACTGCAAATTGGTACTGCAAGGAACTTAAGCTAGTTAATACAATCAAGCCCCCACCCCCCCTTATCTGTTATCAAATCTAGAGCCTTTCTGAAATACTGGGGATTTTTATCAGGCCCTGGTTTTACTTGAAATCATCCTTGTAGCTTTTATAATACTTGCTTGGGCTCCTAATGTCCCTTGTCTTACGCTAAAAGAAGTTTAAATTTGGGAGGGAGGATAACTCATGACTCAGTTGCTCTTACTCAGGGCTAATGCTCTTTAGAGCTGAAGGAAACTGGGATATGGCAAATAGTTCACTTCTTCACCGAAGCTTCTATTATCACCTTTTTAAGTTGCTATGCTGCAACATATTTACTAGACCTAAATTTACTAATCCAAATGTTTTAAAAGTTAGTGGGAGCCACATTCCAAAGACCTTGTTCAATATGAACAGAAACTAGCAAAATATCAATGAAAAATGAATCTATAACAACTGTTCAAGCCCTGCAGTTTAGCTACTGCTGCATGTTGGGGCAGCATCAGCGCTTGGGTCAGTTAAACCAAGGAAAGAGATCTTGGGTCAGAGGTGACAAACTGCTTTCCAAGCTTTCTCTGCATTTAAAAAAATCTGTATCTCATTTATTCAGAGTAACCTATGTCTAAAGCTTGCATAGATTTGAAAGGCTGGTGCAGTGAGATAGCAAATCTAATTCCATGGCAAAGCTGGTGATGTGTTTCTAGAAGCTGTTTTCTGCATTAAGGTTACGGGTAGTAAGGGGATACCTCATGCTTTTTAAGGTCCATGTCAAAACAAACATCAAAATAGCCTTTGCACGGATTATGCCTAGATATATGGATTTTCTGCTATGAATATTTAATGTTTTTATTTTAAGCACTGTCATTTATTCATCTTTCCCTTTAAATACCCAGTGAAAAGGAAGATCTAGTCACAGGGAAATGTGTTGATATTATGTGCTAATCCTGCACCAGAAAAGGGAGAAAAAGTAATTGTCTGCTTTTGTCTCAAATCCTTTTGTTGTCATTAAGTAACAAAGAATCTCAGGAGAAGGTAACTGGGATAGGATTTAACTCACTCAAGTGAAACACGTTATTACTTATTCATTTTTATAATGAGATCTAAGATACAAGATTCTGTGAACCAGCCTCTTCAAGTTTGCTTTCAAAGGCTTGTGTTTTATCTTGCATTTTTAGAAGCTGGCACAAGGAACTGAGCTGAAAACCACCAGTTCTAACAGCAGCAAAAGGGAGGAACAAGAGTGTACTGCTGGAATAATGTAGGGAACTGAACCTGATTCCTTCCTGTTTGCTGCCTGCATTTTGTGGCTGCCTGGAGAATTGGAAGGACTCACAGAAGCCACCGACCATTCTCTCCTGTTGCCTGTGCACTTGCCTGTGCAGGTACTCCTGGTGGCAGCTGCTGCAAGGGAACAGATGGTGGGGACTGAATAGGCTGCCATTTGCACATTCACTGCCATTAACCACATACAGGCATCATATATTAGTAATTTTAATGATGACATTATATTATGTTATTTACAGATACATGGCAGTCTTTGTCATAATCCCTATTTAAGCTGCATTATAGAATGATTTTGTCATATCTTGATTTATGTTGAATTGATAGGAAATAAAACAAAGTAAGGTAAAAAGTCTGAGGAATTTAGAATTTCCAACTGAATATGCTACAGCCTGAACAGCAAGCCTAAGCCTGAGCTGACTTACAAGATGAATCTTGAGCATGATGCTATTAACACCATAAAGGTTCTTTAGTTAAAAATAGATGATCAAAACATTCATATTAGTTGTTCTTAATGAGAATCTGGCCGTTGGTAGACATGTTTGTACAACCTTCTTAAAGATATATTAAGATATTCTCCCAACCGATAGCCCTCAAGGCTTGTTAGTAGGAAAAATCCTCCTAGCTGATATCCCTAGAGGCTTGTTAGTAGAATATTTTAGGCAAAAATTCTCTCAGCTGTGACCTGGGCTCTGGCCAAGCCCTGGCCCTGGCTGGTTGGGAAGTGTACCGTTAGAACCAGATGTTTTCCACACAAAAGGGATAAACAAGTCATTTGGACTTGTTGATTTGGCCTATAAAAGCTAGACCCCTTTTTTGGGTGAACTGGAGACTTCACTTATGAGTGATCATACTGTGTGGGATTTTCCTAATTGCCAGGAAGGGTTCTCCAGGTCCTTGCTGTGAAACAGGACTCCCCAGTGATTGCAGACTCTGGATGATGGTAAAGTATATAGGTAATTCATGATGTACCTTATCAATCACTATTCTGTCTCATATGGTAATGATTAGATGCATTACCTTGCTTATTTTTGCTTGTTGCTAAAGCCAAGTGAGTAAAAAGCTTATTGTTTTATCATATGTACTCTTTTACTTCTGTTTTGCTTCAATATTAAAAGTAAACTAAGACCATTCTTTCTATTGGTGCCTATGTCCATTCTCTTGCCCCTGTCAATTGGCAAAACACCAACTCAAGGAAGGAAATTGGGGTTGCAAATGCAGAGAGTAACTCTTTTGTGAACCGAAGAAGCAGATGGTGGCTGCTCTGTGACCAATCCACGGTCTTTGGGAACTTGCTAGTTGGCAGATGTGTTTGTAAAATGAGCATGGCCACAAGTATGTTGGCATGTTGGTAGTCTAGTGGAATACTCAGGGAGTAGTTATGTAGGTAGGTGGTCAGTTCAGATCAGTAATTGTTTTATTCATTAATAACATAGATTTTACTGTGCTGAACAGAAGGATGTTGACAAAATAGCACACAGACTTGATATTGCCACTAATGCCACAGGGTTAGCTTTGATCATAGAATAAGGACTTTATTTTTCATTACTATTGAATCAGTGTAATGCAAAGAAGAAGGGAAAATCTGAAGTATAACACAGATAATAGTTAACTAGTAAAATTCAGTCTTCAGAAACCGCAGTTGGAAAAATGGAGTTGTTCATCTATCTTTGCAAGAGATAAGTAATACTTTTAAAATAAAAGTAACAGCGGGTATTTAGTACCTTGTAAATCTCAGCATTGCCATTTTATTATTAAATATTTCTAGTGTTTTAATTTATTGTTCCCAGTTTTCCTTCTCCGTACCCGCATTTCCTGGGTATGGATTTATCTTCCATAACAAGAAAAATACTGTAAACACATTCAGTCACAGGAGAAAGAAAGGAAAGTAATTTGTACATTCAATATTACACAGGAAACTAGGCCGTGCAAGTATTACATATTAGGCTATGTAAGGAGTTCTGTACTATGAAAGGTATTTCTCCCAGATAGCTTCAGGTATGTACGTTGTATATTAACTTGTGACCCTTCTTTGTTGTGGATGGGATTTTGCTTTTCTCAAATCCACCTTAGTTACATGACTAACATGTTTGGGATAGAGAAACAGGTGTGCTATTTAAATAGGAAACATTTCCTTTATTTTCTGTTAAGGCTTTGGTACTTCAGGCTTTCTTCAGTTACAATTGCTGCTGTGTATTTGTGGTCCCTTCTGTCACACTGGAGAGAGCAGAGGTAATTACGATCACAGTGGCAGCTGGTATTGATCAGCTAACATGAGATGACTCACTCTTGTTCTGCCTTTGCTATAGTTCCAATTCAGTGGATCATTTTCCTGCATAAGTTCACATACACAGTGGGCTTAGTTAAAAGTGTTGCAAGGGAATTGTACGCTCCAGTGCTTGAGGTAGAGGCAGCGCATCAAGGAATACATCTGTAGCAATCCAGAAAATGTAGGAATGTACATGTAGGAATGGTAAGGAAACTCAAGAGGAGAGTGCCTTTTGGAGGAGAGAGCCTTTATGAGTTCCTTGGCATTTATGAGGAGAAAGCTCCTTTATAAGGTTTATGGGGTTCTTGAGAAGCTGCCTTTATGATGTTTATGGGGTTTTGTTGCAGTGACCCAGCCCCCAGAGGATCCGTCAAACCTTAGCTGTTCAATGGTGGGATCAAATGGATGCTGAGGGCATGTCTGAAGTCTGTTACAATCCCCCACCCCTTTTTCATCTCTTTATGGGTATTGTTCTAGAAAGTTCTTCTTAGTTCGATGCCCCATTGGCTCCTTACCCTAACTCCCGTCCCCCTGTTTCCCCGTTGGTTTGTGTGATGTTTGTTCCACCCCTTAAGTTGTATGTTATTGGCTGACACATGTTTCCCTGCTCCTAGCAAAAGGAGTATAAAACCCTGGAGCCTTCCCTTGTTTGGGGTTCTTTCGTCCCTGGACCCTTCAGGCATTAAAGCTTTGGAAACCATACGAGAGACCCCTCCTGCTTCTTTGCCTTTGGTCTGTTTATCTGGGTCAGCACCCAGTATTGGGGAGCTCGTGAGACGGCCCAGAGATAGCTGCCCAGGAGCACATTTCCTTCCAGGGAAGACGCAGCGTCCCCTTGATTTTTGGACAGCCCAACCATGTCAGGGTTCATCAGGAGAGGACCTTTAAGAGATTTATGAAGTTTAAGAGGAGAATGTCTTTTTGAGCTTTATGGCCTTCATGAATTTTGTAAGGGGTTTATAAAGAGAGTGCCTTCAGGAGGGGAACACCTTTATGAGGTTTTTGGTGTTCATGAGAAGAGTGCCTTTAGGAGGTTTAAGGCCTTCATGATGAGAAGCCCTTCATGAGGAAAGCACCATTATGATATTTACAGGGTTCATGAGATTTCCTTTATGAAACTTAACGGGGTTTATGAAGACAGCATCCTTGAAGGTTTATCAGGAATTATCAGGGGGATTATCAGGAAAGCCCATTTCTGAGGCTTTTCTCTCAATGAGGGGAGTACTTTTATGAAGTTTATTTGGTTTTTGAAGAGAGCACCTCTATGAAGAGAATGCCTTTATGAATTTTATAGGGTTTATGAGGAGAGCATCTTCAGAAGGAGATATCTTCTTGAGGAGACAACTTTATGAGGTTTCTGGGTTTTATGAGGAGATCATGTTGATGTTGTTTATGATGACAGCATCTTTATGAGGAGATTGCTTTTATGAGTTTTACGGCCTTTTTGATGTTTATGGCGTTTATGAGTTGAGCACCTCTATGAGGTTTATGGGGTTCCTGAGTTGAGCACTTTTATGAGGTATAAGGGTTTATTAAGAGAGTGCCTTTATGAGGTTTCTGATGTTTATGAGGAGATCTCCATTATGAAGTTTATGGGGCTTATGAGGAGAGCACCTGCATTAGGACAGCACCTTTAAGAGGTTTATGGTGTTTATGAGGTAGATGTCTTTAGGAGGAGAGTGCCTTTGTGAAGTTTATGTGGTTTCTGAGGAGAAGGCCTCTATGAGGAGAGCGTTTTATGAGGTTTATGGGGCTTATGTGAAGAGGCACTCTCCTCATAAACCTCATAATCCAAATAAACCTCATAAAGCCACTTTCCTCAGAGGCACTGTCCTCATAAGCCCCACAAACATCATAAAAGCACTTTCCTCATGGAGACTATCTCCTCATGAAGGCCATAAACCTCTTAAAGACGCTTTCCTCATAAACCCCCTTAATGTCATAAAGATATTCTCCTCATCAACTCCATAAAATTCAAAAAGACCTTAAACACCATGAAGGCCATAAAGCTCATAAAGACACTCTCCTCCATAACCCCATTAAACTCATATTGGTGCTCTCCTCAATACCATAAAATTCATAGAGACCTTGTCCTCATAAACACTATAAAAGTCATAAAGGCCATAAAAATAATAAATACAATCACCTGAAAATGGCTCTGTCCTCATACCTCCATAATCCTTATAATGAGGCTCTCCTCATAAACCCTACAAACCTCATAAAAGCACCCTCATCAAAAAAGCAGTCTCCACATAAACCCCATAAACCTCATGAAGGCACTCTGCTAATATACCCCATAAACCTCATAAAAGCACTCCTCATCAAGACCATGAACCTCAGAAAGATGCTTTCCTCATAATCCCCATAATGCTCATAAAGGTGCCCTTATGAGTATTATGGGGTGTATTAGCAGAGTTCCTTTATGAAGTCTTTGGGGTTTATGAGGAGAGCGCCTTTATGAGGTGAGCACCTGTATGTGCCCTTATGTTTATGGGGTTTATGAAGAGATTTCCTTTATGAAGCTGATGTCCCCATCATGAGGAAAGCACTTTTTTAAGGTTTATGGTGTTGATGAGGAGAGTGCATTTATGAAATTTGTTATTTAGGCAAAGAGCACCTTTTTGAAGTTCATGGGGCTTTTGAGGAGAGAGGCTTTATGAGACTGCACCTTTATGAGGTTAATTGTGTTTTTGTGGAAAGCGCCTTTATTAGGAGAGTACATTTTAAGGCTTATGGGGTTTATTAAGTGAGCACCTTTATGAGGATTTTGGGGTTTATGAGGTGAGTGCCCTTATGAGGTTTTAGGTGTTTATTAAGAAAGTACCTTTATGAGGTTTCTGGTTTTTAGGAGATATTGTTTATGGCGTTTATCGGTAGAGCACCAGTAAGAGATTTATAAGGTTTATCAAGAAAGCTCCTATAAGAGCTTTATGAGGTTTATGATCTCTAATGAATTTCATGGGGTTGATGAGGGGAGCGCCTTTATGATATGGAATGGGTTTGTGAAGAGAGCACTTTTATGTGGAATGCACCTGTATGAAGTTTTTGGGGTTTAGGAGGCAAGCGCCTTTAAGAGGTTTATGGCCTTCATGAGCAGATGGCCTTCATGAGGAAAAGCACCTTTATGATTTTTACAGGGCTTATGAGGAAAGTGCCTATTACACCCCAGATACTCAAATCCAGGAGTTGAACTCAAGGTTCCTTCGCTCCAGGTGATGCAAAGGAGAAATCCCCACCAGATTATTTTCAAGAGGTGAAAAATCACATGAAAGTTTACTGGCAAAAGTATAGAAAATTAGGAAACTTTGGCAAAGGAGTAAATACAACTCTGAATTCAATATAAAACACTTACTATAGCATTATTTAGCATTAACCTAGCAGAAACTTAGCATTTGCTTAGCATAAACATAGCCTATTCAACCTAGAAACATTTAAATCCTTAAGATGTTAAACTACCCAAAAAATCCATGTAAAGAGGATTAGGAGAAGAAGAAAGAGAGAAACAGAAAGAAAGAAGACATACAGAAAAACACACCTATAGCTACCAACTCCTAGGATTCCAGCGTGAACTCCAAGAAAGCTGGCATTATCCAGACACACGTGGCTCCCCTGTTGGGGACTTTTAAACCCTTGGCCTTTCATGGGCCACCCTCCCAGGTGGGACTTCCGGTCACTCGGCCAATCAGGGGCTGGGTCAGCACCGCCCCTGGTGTGTGATTGGTTGACAGCTCGGCCAGGGCGGGGATGGTGGCTCTGGGCTGGGGGCAGGGCATTTCACTGTCTCACTTTTGCAGGACCTGATCTGCCCCTCCCGCCAAACACACACAGGCATTCCAAAACACTTCAAAATGTTTTGAGACGTCAAAGTTATCCAGTCTCTTGCAGCCATCACATGTCTCGAAACATTGACCGGGAGCTCTGTCCTGGACCTTTCTTCTTGAGGTCTAATTAGAGTATCTTTCCTCTCGTAGTCCAATCTAGCAGACAGAGCAGAAAGGAAAGAAGAGGAAAGCATACTGGAACTCCTATAATGGGCAACTGCTATTCATAAATCTAGTTAATATCCTTCTATACAGTTCACCCCCCCACCACAATATCCCGTGAGTACAAAAATTGCAGGACAATCAGGTTCTGGTAGGGAGAGTTCATGCAGCAGTCTTTCAGCATCCAAGGAGTCCAGCAGATCAGTCCATTATTTCTGGTGCATTCCTGGAGGCAGCACTTTCCTTCTATGAGATTTAGTATTCACTAACATTAGATAATTTATACAACTGTTTTTGATACTTGTTGGACCTGTAAGTTGAGCTCCAAAATAGCTTGGCAAATTCAATTTAGGCTGCCTTGCCTTTTGGAGTCCACAATCTTACAGGTCTAGGTATCCACACAACCCAAACAAACACACATGTGCCAGATTTACCACCCTTATCCCTCCCACTAACCAAGTTTCAGGGAGATTCCCAGAGCCTGTACTCAGGGAGAGAGAAAAGGTCACTGGACATCACGGGAAACAACATATAGTACAATTATACTATCTAAAATGATCTGGATTGCCTCAGGTTTGGGAGTCAAATATATAATAACACTCATTCATTCCAATCTCCATAGGATATTGTTTTCAGGGTCCTGACTCAAACCAAAAACCTTTTTAACTTAACCAAAACCTTCAGTGGTTCTCCAACTAAAATTCTTTTAGTCACTTCTGCAGCTGCAGAGAACTTTCCAGCTGCCACTTCTTCTGCACAATTGCACATTTCCTACCATTACTACATGTGCTTCCCTTGGTAATTTTATGCTTTGCCCTTGAGGAAACAGGAAGAGGTACACAGATTATAGTTCCATAACCATATGAGCTCCCAAAACTAAATTGAGGGAGGAACCTTTTCCACCCACCATGGCAAACAGTGAGAAAATACGAATATTTTAAAAATATTGCAGGCAGACTTACATAAACATATAAACTTATATAAACATATCTGAATATAAATACAGTAATAATAACAGTCAGAAATGTGACAATCACTAATGAAGTTAATCTAGTACTCTAACAATACTGATGAATATTATCAGTATCATGAAGGCAAGTAAGTTGGAGTAGCCAGCCATCCTTTGAGACCTTTTAACTTTTAATTTGTTAAATAACTGATTATCAATGTGATGTTAGAGTAGTCCTCAGTGAAAAGGACACCTCTCTCTTTTACTTACTTATTTCTCTGGCATTTGAAGCCATACTTGCTATTACAATTATCATGAGCTCTTGCTGGAATAGCTTACTAATCCAGGAACAAACAACAGTGTTGGTAACATTGTTCTGGAATTGCAAAAACATAAATCATTGAATGTATTTATTTCAGAGTTTCGCATTTTGTTGGACCTTTATTTGCAGCAGATTTTCATACAGTTCCTCTGTGTTCTTCTTTGTTTGCAGCTGACTTCATTTGCATTCAGATCTATACCCAGTCTCTTGGCTGAAGAGAATATACTAAAACAACAAACTTGCAAAATGATGAAAGCATTTTTCCTGCAGGAGCAGCAGTTTTGCTCCTGGCCTCTAGTGGCAGGCAAGGCTTAATATCCACTGCTGCCAGAAGGAGGCAGTGCAACAGCAATTGCAAAGTTTCATTGAAAATACAGGGCAACTAAGTTCCCATGCATTTTTAGTGAGCTTTTGGCAATATTCAGATTTGTCTCCCACTCCCAGCTCACCTTTTGGGGGTGGTTCTGAGAGTTTTTTGTCTTGGTCATGATCTTTAAATTTTGGAATGAATAACAGTAATCTAAAAGAAGGCCAAAAGGGTATCAGCTCCTTCTTGGGCATTGTTTGGAAGCTTGCCACTTCCCACACACTCACAGTATTTTTATTTCATGTTGGAGTGGGGAGAGGGATCAGTTCTCACAAGTTTAAACATTTTATGTAACAGTATGCATCATAGTTAAAAGAAAAAGTTCTTTGCCATACGTTTTTTTCTCAGAAAGCTTTATTTAATTTCCCCACATCAGTAAAATTTTCAAAAGAGTCTCTGTTTTATTTCCTTTGGGCTGGTTGCTAATTCTCCCCTGCAACTTAGTTGATTTTGTTGCAGGGTGTGATATTATCACCATTAGCTCTGCCTTTTGATAGCTAATCCCTTAACAAAAGGATGGGGCTAAGAGTGATTGTTAGAGGGCACAGGCTCTGATGAGTTGTACCCCTCCTCCAAGGAATGAAGGGAGGTGACATCTGTGATATTGTGGTCAGGAGGTGCCTCCTCCCTCTCCTCCTCCTCATTTTCTACATATGGGCAAAGTTCAGGGTATGGGGAGGAGTCTGGCTTTGGGGCAAACTCTTCGTTTTTGGTGAGATTATGTTTGTGGAGGCTCAACACCTACCCCAGGCTGGCATGCCTGCTTCCACCAAGGGTGTTAATTTGCATCATTAAAGCCCTTTGGCTTTGCAGAAACTGATTGAATAGGTTTGTAAGGTTCTGGGCTAGTTGCTTTGGGCCATCAGCTCTTGTTCTGCCCTGAGGCAAGAAATGGTTTCAGTGTCTAAGGCAGATTGCAATTTTACCAGCTCTTCAGCAGAAGTGTGCTTCTCTTTTGGGACTGTCGTCTCAGATTCCCGTGTGACTCTCTGGGCTTCCTAGGCAGCCATCTTAGATGGACCATGTGCTACCTGGCCAGGAGATTTCTTCCTTTGCCAAAGTTCCAATTCTCTCCGCTGCTACCTGCAGTTTTTGCCAGTTTTTCTCAGAGACAAGCTTTATAAGCTTACAATGACTTCACTTGGAGAGCAATCCACATCTGTCCATGACCTGATTGCTGGAGAACATCTGTTTTAACCGAAAACTCTCCTTTCTGCAGCTAACGGTTATCTCCACACAAAAACACCTCTTCGCCAAAACTCAAGAGTATGCATGAGAGAGTATGTAGAGAACCTTTATAAGGTTGATGGCATTGTTTAGAAGAGTGCCTTCATGAGGTTTATGGTGCTTCTGAGGAGAGCACCTTTATGAACTTTATGGTGTTTATGAGGAGATTGCCTTTATATGGCAAGTGCCCTCATGCAGTTTGTGAAGTTACGAGGAAAGCGTCTTTCTGAGGTTTATGATCTTGAAGAGGAAAGTGTATTTATGAAGTATAAGTAGTTTATGCAGAGTTTGCCTTGATGAAAAAAGCATCTTTTTGACTATATTTAGCTTATGAAGTGGCTGCTTTTAGGAGGAAACCACCTTTGTGAGGATTATGGATCTCTGAGGATAGCAACCTTATGAAGTCTATGGGGATAACTAGGTGAATGCATTTATGAGGTTTTGGGGTTTTATAAGGTGAGTGTCTATATGATGTTTGTGGGTTTTCTGAGGAGAGCGCCTTTATGAGGTTTATGGACCTTATGTGGAGAGGCACTCTCCTCATAAACTGCATAAACTTCATTCAAGTGCTGTCATAGTAAACCAATAAAACTCATTAAGGCCCTTCCTTCATAAAAACCAGGAACCTCATGAAGTTGCCTTCTCATGAGGGTCTCTCTTTCTGAAGATGCTCTCCTCAGACAGCACATAAAATTCATAAAGATGCCATCTTGATAAACCTGATAAATGTCATAAATGCACACATGCATAAACCCCATACATCTCATAAATGCACTTTCCTTATCAAGACCTCAGAAAGGTGCTCACCTTGTCAAGGCACTCACTGCATAAACCACATGGACTTCATAATGCACTTCCCTCATCAAGACTATAAACCTCAGAAAGCTGCTTTTCTCATAATTTCCATAAATTCCATACAGGTTCTGTCTTCAGGAAGCCCATAAACTTCATAAGATCACGTAATAAACACCGTAAACCTCATAAATGCACTCTCCTTGTAAAGCTGAGTGGCTTGGTTTGAAAGACAGATGTCTGCCAAGGGAGGTGGGAACCTCCCTTGAAATGGAGAATATGACCCTCTTCTCTCCAAATTAATATAAATTTGAAATTAAGGGGCTTTCAGGCTAAGATACGAGAAAAGGAATAACAGTTCTTTACTAGTATGTATATATATAAGAAGGCAAGCAAATAACAATGGTAACAGCAACAAACAAGAACAGAAAACCCAATACACAGTCTCTCACGGCTCTTTAAGCACTTTCCCCTTCGGTGCAGTTCCTCTCACGGCCGGCAGGGGCGCTGTTGGCTCCCGGCCGGGCAGGGCGGGGGCGATGATTACCCCGCGCCGGCAGGGGGCGCTGTGGCGCGAGCTCGGTCGTTTCTCTGCACGTGGACAATGGCGGCGCAGCCGGCGGGAGGGATGGAAAAGGGGCTTCCTTTACAAACCCCCGGGGCAGCCGGTCCCGGTGACCCCTCTGGACAGCAAAAGGAGCTGTAGAAGGGACCTTGGAAGCAGTAAGTTGGAATGGCAGAGAGGGCTCACCCGGGGCAGCAAGAAAGAGGCAGCAGAAACTCCACAGCTGTCTCTGGAACCACGGGGCGTCCTGGCAGCCAGAGGGTACGGAGGCTGCAGTGTAGCCAAAGACCTGGAGCAGTGACAAAGGAATGGAGGGGGCTGGGCAGCAGCAGCCCAGCTCCCGAACATGGCAGGGGGAGGCTCCCAGGGAGGGGAAAGGGGCTTGGGAATCCCGGGGTTTCCCCTGAGGCACCTGAGCATTCCCACAACGGTCTGTTGGTGAGGCAGGGTATTAATAAGGTCCTGGTGCAACGGCTGCTCTTACAAGCAGAGCTCTGCTTATGGTAGAAGGCAGCTGGAAATACAACCCCGCAGTGGTGGCGAATTCTTCCCACAGTGACTGGAGCCTCCTTCCCCTCCAAATGCCGAGAGAGTAAGGGAGCTAGCAGCTGCCACAGCCCCCGTTTCCCCAGCCCAATTCTTGCAGTATCTTTGCCCCTCTGAGAGAAACCCTCAGATAAGAGAATAGCCAGCAGCACCCTCTCCAGCAACTTCTTTTGTCTCTTGGTCATTATTGTCTCTTAGCAACAAAATGAGAGGAAATTCCCTAAGAGAAAGAAAACAAAAGGAAAACCCCTAACCTTCAACACCGACAAACTACATAAAGGCACTCTCCTCATAAGCCTCACAAATATCATAAAAGCACTTTCCTCATGAAAGGGATCTTCTCATGAAGTCCATAAACATCTTAAAGCTGATCTCTGCATAAACCACAAAACCCTCATAAAGACACTCTCCACATGAAGACACTCTGATCCAAAACCCCATAACCACATAAAGGTGCTCCCCTCATAAAGGCGCTCTCCTCATCAACCCCATAAAGGCCATAAAGCTCATGAAGGTGCAATCCTATAAATCTCATAAAGGCGCTTGTGTCTTAAAACACAGAAAACTCATAAAGGCACTACTCTCATAAAGGCACTTCCTGCATAAACCACATAAATTTCATAAAGGCGCTCTCCTCACCAAGACCATAAACATTAGAAAGGCCCTCTCCTCATAATCCTCTTAAAGATGCTCACCTCATAAATTATATAAACCTATGAATGTGCTCTCCTCATAAAATGTGCACCTCCCAAAAAATCTCATAAGGGCGCTCTCCTCAAAAATCCCATACACATCGTAAAGCTGCTCGCTTAATAAAGATCTTTATGATGTTTATGGAGTATACGCAAGAGCACTTTTATGAAGTGTATGGGTTTTTTGAGGTGATCCCCTTTAAAAAGATTATGGGGCTTATGAGGACAGCACCTGTATGAAGTTTATGGGTTATATATTAGGAGAGTGCCTTGATGAGGTTTATGGGTTTATATGAGACCTCCTTTATGAAGTTTATGGGGATTAGGAGGAAAGCGCATTTCTGAGGTTCATGCTCTTGATGAGGAAAGTGCATTTATGAAACATATATGGTTATGCATGACCACACATTTATGAGGAGAGAGCCTTTATGAGGTTTTTAGGATTTATGAGGAGAGAGCCTTTTTGAGTCTTACGGGGTTTATAAGGATTGCGCCTTTATGAGGATTATGGGGTTTATTAGGATGGTGCCTTTATGAGGTTTACGGGGAGACTGCCTCTACTAGGACAGTACTTTTATGAGGTTTATGGGGTTTATGATGTGAGATCCCTTATGAGGTTTAGGGATTTGTTAAGTGAGTGCCCTTTTGAGGTTTCTGGTGTTTATCTGGACATCTCCTTTATGAAGTTCATGGGGTTTATGAGAAGAGTGCCTTTAAGATGTTTATGGGGTTTATCAGGAGAGCATCTTTATGGGCTTTATGGCCTTTCTGGGGTTTATGGACTTTATGACATGGGGTTGATGTAGGGAGTGCCTTTATGATGTGAAATGGGTTTATGACTGGAGTGCGTTTATGTGGAGAGAACCTGTATAAGGTTTTTGGGGTTTATGAGGTGAGCAGCTTTAAGAGATTTATGGCCTTCATGAGGAAAAGCATCTTTATGATTTTTATAGGGTTTATGAGGAGAGTGCCTGTATGAGTTTTACGGGGTTTATGAGGATACATTTTCATGGAAACACACATTTATGAGGTTGATGGGTTTTAGAATTTTATGGGGTTTTTAGAGAGTGCCTTTTTGAGGAGTGTGCTTTTATGAGATTTATAGGGATTGTAAGGAGAACACCTTTATGAGGTTACAGGTTTTTTGAGGACAGTGTGTGAGCTTTATGAGTTTTTGAGGTGACCACCTTTATGAATCAAGTGGATTTATGAGGTTTATGAGATTTATGAGGAAAACACATTTATTAGGAAAACACCCTTATGGGATTTATGAGATGAGCACCTTTAATTGGTGAGTGCATTTATGAGGATTATGGGATTTCTGAGGACAGTGTCATTCTGAGGTGTAAGGTTTTATTAAAAGAATCCCTTTTTGAGGTTAATGGTATTTATGAGGAGATCTCCTCTATAAAGCATATGGGGTTTATAAGGAATGGTCCTTTATGACGTTTACAGAGTTTATGAGGAGACCACGTGTATGAGATTTTAGGGGTTTATGTGGAGAATATCTTTATGAGGATAGTGCCTTTATGAGGTTTTAGGGGTTGATACATGAAGACAGTGCCTTTATGAAGTATATGGGGTTTTTTTATATGTATATGAGGTTCATGCTGTTTAGGAGGAGAGTGCATTTATGAAGTTTATGGTGTTTATGAGATGAACATTTCTATGAGGCTTATTTGGTTTTTGATGAGGGAGCCTTTAGAGGAGAGCACCTTGATGAAGTTTGTGCTGTTTTGAGGAGATCACCTTTGTCAGGGTAGTGCCTTGATGAGGTGAAGAGGTTTATGAGGCAACCTTGATGATGTTCATGGGATTTTTGAGGAGAGCGTGTTCTTGAGGTTGATTTGGTTTACGAAGGGAGCGTCTTTATGAGGTTTATGAGTAGTGCACCTTTGTGAGTGCTAGTGTTTGTTATCATGGAACTGTGTGTGTCTCTGTAACTGGTTAAATCCTTCCAGTGTACTCTAAGTTTTGGTGGCAACTATATTTCTTTTCTGGAATACTCTTAGAGAGGAACCTTCCAGATTTTCTACATCTGGTATTAATGAAGTACAGAGACAGTTCATCTTTTTTTAAAAATCAAATTTGTAGATTAATCCTATACAGAAAGCTCAGTGTGCTGTAGGGTGTAGCAGTTCTCATGACAGTTTCAGTTCTTGTAAGAGACACTAAAAATGTCCCATGTAATTCAGCTGTCAATAAGCAAATTCCAGCTGCTTGATCACAAATTGTATTTTCTTCTGAAATACTTTGTCTGAAAACCAAAGCTGTTTTATTATCCAAGTATCTTGGATGTTAGTGGGTAAAGACATGATTTCTTAATCTAATGGTAGCAAAGTTGACTTGATAAAGTAGTAGTTTTGTAATTCCATAGGTATTTTTAAAAATAAACAACATGTTTATCCTGCTTGTACAAACTTAATTGTTAGATATTTTTGTTATCTATACACATCACCTTAGATTACTAAGTTTACAGTTTATGAAATTAAAAACTTATTTTAGAGGATTGTAATTACTTTGAAATGTAAAGGTGGAAGTAAAAAAATCCTTAACTGAAACTTGACAGTTGAAATCATATAACTCTGAGTTGGAATACAGGCATGGTATCTTTTTATTTAACTCTTATTTATTGCAAGTGTGAGCACTGGTGAACATACTGAAAGAAATTCTTGATGTCTACAGTAAAGACTGGATGCTCTTCAGATAGGAATATTAGTTTTGGGTATTTCCTGGCAATCTTGACAATCACAAGATCCTTGCTTCAGTTCACAGACAAATTGTAAATGAAGGCATAAACGGTCATTTTCAGTCAACCACGATTTGTCTGTTTCAGCCTTAAAACTCTATGAATATATGTTAAAAAAGAAGAAATGAAAGAGTTGCTCTTTATTTAAAATTGTCTATAAAAGGAATGAGCTTTTACTATCACATTAATGATTTTTGGCAGTTAAGTGTATAGAAGTACCTATTCCTCCTGCCTGAAGGTAAAATAAAATTCAGAGGTTTTTTTCCTTTATAATACAAAATTTGGTCATCTTTAACTATGAAAATTAATAAAAACTGTAACAATAATTTTCGTTATATAGCTGTACTTATCAAAATTCCCAGTGCATTTTTCATTAAGCAATCAAAAGTAATTAAATTAAATTATGCATTACATGTATACGTGGTGATGATTGAATCACTGAAAGCAGGATTCTAAATTAGCCCAACAAATTGCACACTAAATATGCAGTTTAGGCTCTTTCATGAAAATTTACTCCTAATGAAAGTATTTTTATATTCATAACACAATGTGACAGTGAAAGTCATATACAGTAATGAAATGGGAATACCAAGCAATCTTGAGGGACTGAACTGTTGGAATATTTATTCATCGAGGGTGTTTAACTGTTTAAAACTGGATATTGACTTCTAGTATGGACTTCCTTGATTGGTGAGTGTAGTACTCTCTCTTATTAGTGCATTTTTTTGAGACCTGATCTGCAATAAGTTCTGAATATGTAGTAGAACTTGTGTCAGTAGCTGATTAAGTCCATGGAGACAAAAACTGGCTCTGTATCCTTCAAAGAGAGAAGGAATTTGAACTAAAATTAATAGCTGCTTGGATGTCTTTATCAAGATCCTAAAAGATGAGACCGTGCTTTTGACTCTTAGAGTAATTCTTCTTCAAAATTCCAAGAACGAGCACTTATGCAGCCTATTGATACCATCAGTATGAAAATCTTGCCTTAATGGGAAGATGTGCTTTTCCAGGTTTGTGGTGGAGAGGTCTTACAAAAAAGATGAGGTTTATTGACAAATAATTGACTTTATTTCAGGTATCTTGTGTGGTCCATTCTAAGAGGAGAATTATCAATATTAAATAAAACCTTTATTTTTTTTTTGATAGTCCTAATTCTTCAAAAAGCAAGTTAATGGTACTTATGTTATCTATCACTGATCTTGCTATGACTTGCTTAAATCCAAGAAAGGAACACATCTTGTATTGTTTACCAGTTTAAATCCTCTTGGTTTCTCCTACCATGTTGAGCTTATGAACTGATAAAAAGTGTAGTTTCCATAATTTTGAGGATGGCAAATTTACGGTGGGTTTTGGTTCTACTCAGCTTCATTTGGCTGTGTTACAGATCAAAAACATCTGGGGTCTGCAACAGTACTGCTGTTGCAGCTGGTAAACCTTTGCCTTCCTTCTTTCACATAATGAGGAGCAGAGGAACAATTTTTGATGCAGGTGTCAGCCATTAGGGTCCTTAAAGATCACTGTGTCTCTGTAATACCTACAGAGGTTGCTGTATTTTTTTCTTCTGATGTTTGTCCAGAAAGTTACTAGATAGACTATTTGGATTGTGGAAATATTATCTTATAATTAAAAAAAAAAATCCCTTATTGTATTTTAGTTCTGAAACAGAATTTCTCTTCCCATATTTGTAATGGAAACTTGAGGATTTCGAAGCAAACATTAATATTGAGAATCAAGAGCTTTATGAAACTAAATTTCAGATCTCTTCAGATCTTACTTCTAGGTCAATTACTCTACCTACCACAATTTGAAAGCAAGTTATCGTGGCATTTCTAAATGCTACATCTGCTGTTAATAAACTTATTGGTCACATATAAATAAGACCTCTGGTTAAAATGAACTATTTTCATCTTTTTTTTTTTNGTTTTTTTTTTTTTTTTTTTTTTTGTGACTATGTATTTTGATATTTGCTAAAATATAAAAGTTTAACATTAGATTTTAGTTTTATGAGACTTAGTCACTGTAAGAAAGATATTTCAGTAAAATAATGAAGTCTGTAAACCCTTTGCACAGGTCACTAGTTAAGATACATTTGATAGTAGCTTTTGAAAATACTTTACTTTTAGGAAAAACCCCAAACTATTAATACCATAGCATCTCCACAATATGGTGGTCATTGAAAAAGGATGTGGGAATTTGAGGCCTGTCTTAGACTTGAGGGGAAATGGAAGTGCTTTATGTATTTCAAGTACATAACATGCCTTTACAACATTGTAAGCACAGTCTAAGAATGCAAAACCATAACCCTCATTCCTGCCTAATTCCTGCTACCAGTATTTTTTAATTGCCTGGATTTGCAAAATTTTTATGTGTGCATGACCTCATACAAAATATTTGTAATTAATGTAGGAGAAACTATGCAATCCAAAAGTTTTTACTAACATTGATTTCACAAAGAAATCATGCTGCTTTGTTAACTGTCCACAGAACAGTCAGTCTCTTGGAATGTTGGAATTGGAACATTTAGGCTAATTCAGCATCTAGAGTGTATTACTACTTTAATAATGTAATGACTTTGGCCAGAGCTGAAATAAGCACAGAAGATGATTAAACACATGAACCATCAGTAGAACACCTAAATTGAAAAAAAAAAGAAAAAAATTTTAAGTGTGGAACTTCTTTAGAGTAAAAAAGCAACAAAATGGGCATTTGCTGTCAGAATAAAAATGAATTAGTTATTTATTTAAGAAATAAAACAGCTGAGCTATGGAATTCCAGAAGAGGTTCAAGAACATAAAAAACCAGACATTTAGTCTTGCGATTTGAGTAAATATTTGCAAGCATATCCCAATATAATCCAAAGGTATATTTTTGTACTGTATTTTGTTGCCATTTTCTGTTGTTGCATGATATTGCAACCCTGTATTAGCATAGAAATTCTAACAACCTTAGAGAGTTTTCTTTTTGAAGTTAAGAAGTTCTTTTCTTAAAAATAAATAAGCATATTTATGTTTATTATAGTGGTTCTTCAAAACGAGGGAGAGAAGATAGTATATGTAGGTTATAGACTCTGAACTTTTGTTCTTGATTCTGAAGCCATGTTTTTTGCCTTTCATTGTGGGTGGTACAAGGAGATTCCTTAGTGCTTGGTACTCTTGACTGTCATACCATTCGCATCATTAAAATACAGGCTGTCTACAGAAATGGTGCTTTTACCTAAGCCTTCGTTATATCTCATTTGTTATCTAATCTAAATCTCAGCCCTTTATTCCTGCTAACATAAGCTTACAAGTTATTCAAATTAGTGCCTTTATTAGACATCATCTCGGTTCATCCTGACTTTGTTAAATTGAACCCAGCACTCTTATTGGTTTCAGAGGAAATTAAGTAGCAGGAGAGGAGACATAGCAGTCTGCTGTATATATTTCAGGGTCTGTGTATAACCACATAAACGGATTTATCAGAACATTTCCCCAGGTTTCCTTTGAAGGAGACAGCCTTGGAGTGATTTATGATGATGGTCTATTCCATGGACCTCTGTTTTATGCCCCAAAATGGTTGCTGTATCTTTAACACCTGGGACTGGGAGTGTGTGGCTTAGGAGGGGGGAGCTTTGGGCTTTTTGGTGGACATTTTCGAAGCCTCACTGGCCAGGCGTTCTGTAGCGCTGTGCAGTCTGGTTTTGCTTGGCTAGCTTGTTTTTTTACGGCCCATGCAAAAAGGTTTTCTTATCCCTGGCCTTGGAGAAGCTGCAGCANAGCGGGACCGACGGGAGCACGGCCGCCCCGTTCTAGCCCCAAACCGCAGGAAGCTGAGCCAGGGAGAGAAAAGCACACCAAGAGGCTTCAGTCCAGCTGCTTCACGTGCTGTAACTGCTGTGGAGAGGAGGTTGATGCCAGAGGGCCACCGGGTTTTCGCCTCCTGCTGGAGCTCTTTCGTGGAAGCTCCACTTCCCTCAGAGTGAAAACTGGCACCATCTCACACCGTGTGTCAGGAGGGGGTATTTCTTCAACATTTGCCCCATTCTCGGGGCATTTTGGGGTCTTTGTTCCCGTGTGTGTGGGGGGAGGGTGATATCTGATAGTTTGGTGTTTATCAGCTATTTACTATTCTTCCTTGCCTTGTGGGCATTCTGTTGTTAATAAACCGTTGGTTTTTGTTTTTTTTACTTTCCTCTGTTAGTATTAATTTTCTATTGTTGGAGGGGGATTGTTGAAACTCTTTAGAGGAGAACACTCATTGCAGAGTATCCTCTCTTAAATTTGTCTCAAAAACTAAGATAAAGAGGCATAGCCTGTCTTCACAATGATCAGATTATCCTTGAGAGGTCCCTCACTTGGCAGAATTTATTCCAAGACAGAAGATAGTCCGAACCTCTGTATTGAATGTTTCTGCATTTAAAGCATATTTGAGGACAGAAGGTGCTTGTGCTTTTTCATATTGTACTTAGGTTTTCTAAGTACAATAAACTACTTGTCTGCGATAAACTAAAAAGCTTTTGAGGAAAAGGTAGGTGAACTGCAGTGTAAATCCCGATTTAAACAACTATAACTAAACAAAGTCATATTATGTTTGTAGAGATTCTTTGGAGAAGAAACTATGATATTGTTGTCCAGCATTAGTTGCTAATTGTCGTGGGTTGGAGCTGAGTTGATTGACAGGTTCTCAATCCAATTACACTTTTTTGATTTTGCATATTTAAACCTGCTGGAGGCATGGGAACTTCCTTCTAGATCTAGCTTTCCAGCGGGGAGGGGGGGAGAAATGGCTCCAGGCTCCGACTCCCAGAGCAGGCCAGAGCCTCCCCTCCCCTGGCGCCAGGGCACAAGTCCCTGGAATTCTGCGGGAGACCCCCCACCCAAAGCCGCGGGCAGCTGGGGATGGGGAGGGAAGTGCTGGAAGAAGGGGGTGCTAGAAAAGAAGGGAGTGTGGTTTTGCTTTACTTTTTTAGTATTAGTTTTTCTTTTAATCCTAGTAGTAATAAACTTTCTTTATGTTCTTTAAAGTTTTTGAGCCTGCTTTGCATTTCTCCTAATTCGCATCTCACAGAAGCAAATAAATGACCTAAACTACTACACTAATGTTAGAGCAAAACAATTATTTTTACAACAACAAAAAAGAACATTGATTTCACCTATGTTCTACCTAGCTGAAAGACCAGGAGTTGTGTATTTTGAAATTTTTTGTAGTGATTTAACTCCTTCAGCAGAACTCATTGTGGTTTGCTTCTCTGTAAATAGACAAGTTCACTATAAAAAAAAGCCAAAAGAGATTTAATTGTCTGATTTCTCTACAGATCCATCGTTACTTCTAGAAAAAGACTTGAATACAAAATTAAGAGCTTTTTTTGTTAAGGTTGCAAGTACTTGTTTTATTTTTTTCACAAAAAGGCAGAAAATATTTACAGTGGATTCTGTATTCATGCAGCAGTTACTAGCCAAAATAATAAGTTGGACTATTTATTCTCTGCAATTGTGTAACAATAATTTAACTCTCCACATCTTAACACAGATCATGCATGTAATGACTGAGCTTGGGTTAATTGAGGGTTTAAATGCGTTATCCATTGAACATTTGCAGGAGCTCTTATTCTGATGTAGTGGCTTTTCTGCTAACACTTGTTATGGTTTTGTCTTCCCTACACTGTCAGGAGGAAATCAAAGAAAAGCTTTTTAAAAGGTTAGTTAATTACAGAGAATAAGTTTTGTTTTGCAGATGTAGACTCCCAGATGATTTAATTTTCCAACAAAGTGAATTGAGCCTGTAAATTAGTGCTTACCTTTTAATTAGTTTTAAATTTCCAATCAAATTAAAGGTGACAAAATAAGGAGGCCCTTTGCATTTTGCAGTGTGCTTCACCTTACATAACAACTTCTAAGATATCAGTTGCACATTCACCATCTAACTTACACTGGGCAGCCATTTGAATATCATTAAACAGTATTGGCAAGTAAACATTTCTCAATTAGACAAGGTACTAAAATTAAGAGAATCTAAAATCTGTTTTCATCTTGGCTGCAGTCTGCTTCCAGGCCTTGAACTTGTCACTTTTCCTTCCTAGAACTGTTTTCTCAATAGGTAAAGTTGGGACACAATAAATGTTTTGGGAGGGGTTCGAGATCCAAAAATGAACACAGGCACTGTAGAAGTAAAGAGTTTTAGTTAAGAACACGCTGTTTTAGCACTGTTAGGATGGGATACATAAAACCAGAAGAACTAGTCATACTGACGCATTATAGTATAGATCTTGCATTTGGGTGCTTTCCTTAAAACCAAGCAGATGTTCTGAATCACTTGAATATGGGAAAAGTTTGTTAGTATTTGCAAAGATTCCTGCAAGTTCTTTTGGTGAGTTTCAAGTAGACACAAATTTCTTCTTATTCTCCTAACTCTTGGAGAGGCTAACATTTTCTTTGTTCTTTGTGTGTATGTCTTTTTCAAGACTCAGTTAATGGCTTGCTTAATCTATTACTAATCATAATTTACTCCATGTAACCTCACTTACTTCCACTACCATGGAAAGGTTATAGGGAAACCAGGCTTCTAGCTTAAAGGAAGAGCTGGGAAAAGATCTTGTTCCCAAGTCCCCAGCTCGACTCCTTATGTTTCTAACTGGTTGCAGTATTCAAAAATGTTGCTTAGTGAGACTTGCTGATGAAGTGAATCAGAAACTGTAGTGGTCAGACTCAGAGCTACAGCTATGTTAACAAGGATATGAACACTCAGCTAGCACGTCTAAGGTTGGGGTTGAGAGCCGTTTTCTCTGGGCTTAGATATAAAGAAGTTCAAGGTTTGCATATCATTTTGAGTGTCTTAATAATAGCTGTATCATTCCAAGCTTTAAAAATTAGCTTTAGTTCTTGGTAATGCTACAATAATTTGTGTTAAAATTGACCATATTAAATACTAAAGAAAACTAATAGCAAATAGTTTGTATTTACTTTTGGTGATACAGATAGAGCAGGACTTTTCTATTTCTTACTATCCTCCAAAAACAGGACAAAACAGAGTGTTCTGTAGATGCCAGACTATCTGTACTGCAAAAACAGAAGTAAGAAAATGTATTTTACACACTTTTTATGAGGTTCAGTGAAAAGCATTCTAGGCTTGTACTATCTTTAAAGCATTTTCTCTTTCATCTGACATACCTAATTTATATGGTGTCATGGCCTCAATTTTCTGCCTCTAAACATTTTTCTTTGTTAGGGATAGGCAATAAATTTAGACTATAAAGGAAATGCATCATGGTTAATGATGAAAAGTTGGATTTATTAAAAGCTTAATTAGATTTAAATGACACAATCTTTTCCCTGAAATTTTCTTCTTCTTATCTTTTTTTTTTTTTTTTAATGTCTTCCAAGTAAGTACAGCAAATTCCCGTAATGTCAGGAAGCAAAGTATAATTCAGGTTAATAGTTACAGAGAATTTTCTTAGCAAAAGGGTGGAAATTACTCAAACTAATATGGCGTGAGTGTTTGTACTTGCTCTGGGATGCCTTGTGCTTAGTTTTTTCTTTCTGTTCCTTTAAAAGGATAAGAGCACAACAGATCTGGAACAGAATCATGTTGGTGCTTGTGCTGCTTGTCCATTTGCAAAAAAAGCGCAGCTCATGCTTCACAGAAGCATTTAGGTTGGAAAAGATCTCCCAGATCATTGAGTCCGACCCATGGCCAATGGCTTGTCAGCCAGACCAGGGCAGTAAGTGCCAGGTCCAGTGACTCCACCACCTCCCTGGACAGTCCATTCCAAAGTTTAACAACCTTCTCCTTGTATAAGTTCTTCCTGTTGTCCAACTTAAACCTCCTGTTGATAGTTTTCTGGGAGATGAACCTGACCCACGCCTGGCTACAGCCTCCTGTCAGGAAACTGTAGAGAGTGATAAGGATTCCCCTCAGCCTCCATTCCTCTAGGCTGAGGTCCCCAGCTGCCTCAGTTGCTCCTCATCAGACTTGTGCTCCAGACTCTTCCCCAGCTCCATTGTCCTTCTCTTGACACGCTCCAGCACCTCCACGTCTTTCTTGCAGTGAGGGGTCCAGAACTGGACACAGGATTTGAGCTGTGGCCTCACCAGTGCCCAGCACTTGGGACTATCTCTGCCTTGGTTCTGCTGCCATGCGTTTGTGATACAGGTCAGGTGCTGTTGGCCTTCTTGGGCAGACAGCTGAGTAAAGGCTAGAGGCTGATCAAATGTCTTCATTCTGAGAGTTCAGACAAGGGAAGGCTGAGTAAGTGAAAGCAATACATGTAGAAGGGACAATGACGCTGACGGTAGTTGCTACACAGCCAGTGCAGGGCTGCAGTTTGCCTGTGTTGAGGACTAGCTCTGAGAAGGGCACGACAGGAAAAGACATGTGGGAAAGGGTGAGGAAGGACAGACTTGAGGGAGACAGTTGTGGAAATTAGTCTGTCTGGTGTTGTCTATTACTGGCTTTGCATGTGCAAGCGTTGACTGGCTTTGACAGAAATGGGTAGTGATTCAGTTTGTGGTACCAGGATTGTTACAGGGAAAGCCGAAAGAAAACCAAATTATGTAGTGCCTTTTGTGGGGTGAATTTGAGCCCAGAATGGGATTTCAGTTTGTGTTTCCAGAGCTGAAAATAATATTGCCAGTGCAACAGCTCGGGGAGACAAACGATAGTGATTGCTCATATGAACTAATGAAAATCAGATGGGGAGAAAAAAAAAAAAAAAAGAAGTAAAACCACTCTGAAAAATACCATAGAATTTCATGCCTCATTAAAAGATAAGAACTTCCTTGCTAAAATCATAATAAAAAATATTTATTCCAAATACTAATCTTGAAGTTCTTTAGAATAAAGAGCCCTTGTATATCTATGACCAGATCTTCCACAAAAGATGATGTGAGTAGAAAGTGGATAAATGTTAAAATTTTTTAACCTTTAAAGACTTGATCTGTAACTCTTAAGTGACTAAGAACCTGTTATACTTGTTAGGTATCTTGGAAAACAAGAATCTGTCTCAGAATCATCTCTGCTGGAATATTGTTTATTTTTTTTTCAAATTTCAAGCCTACACAAAGCCAAATCATTATTTATATTCCTTTTAGAGATTATAAGTTGTTTTCCTTTGCTACATAGCAAACTATACAGAGTGCTGTGAGATCATTGTTATTTGAGTAGAAATATAGTAATTTCTTTTCATACCTAAAGTCCCAAGTTCCTTGTAATTGTCTTTCCTGATAATGTTATTAATTTGAGCTTGCATTTCTTAGATTTCTTTTGATTTGCGTATGCACAGAAAGGATAACTATATAAAGAAGTAATCATGTGTTCTTCTAAGCAACTCTCTTTTGCTTCTCTTGTCTTTCCACATTGCTCAGTTGTTCTTTATACTTATAAAAGATATGACAATCTTTTGTATTTTGTTGTTTAAAAGATAATATAAGTGTCTGCTTATATTATGTGGGATCTCATATTCATGGTACAGATCTCTGTACACTTTTTGCATAGAATTTTTTCAGGCTACATGCTGCATCCTATTAAAATCTTTCAGTTAATGGATCCTGCATAACCTTTTCAGAGTTTGACTAATACTGTTCTAGAGTAATAAACAGATCTATACTACTCACTGATTGTTGCTGTAGCTACTTTGGTTTGGACAATAGGCTAAAAAAGCTGAAGAGATCTTTCATTTTCAGGGGATTTTTTTTTTTAAAAAAATCATCTATATATAAAAAATTTAATGATTATCAGAATAGTTCTAGGAAAAAAAGACCCAACAAACCACCACCAAATAATTTTTATATTTTCACCTCATTGACAAATTTTGTCAAGTAATTTAAAAAAATTATCTCTGGTTACCCATGGATTTGAAACTCCACATATGTGGAGTTGGTGATCAAATACCCAAAAAATTGTTCTGTCATGTAAGTAAAATGCTGACACACAGAAAATCACAGAATAACCCAGGTTGGAAGTTGCCTCAAATGATGATGCCATCCAGCCTTTTAAGGGAAAGGGAGCTTAGGCTAGATTTTCTAACAGTCTGTCCAATTGTATCTTGAAAACCTACCACGGTGGCGCCTGCAGCATGTCCCTGCAGAAGTTGCTTTAGTGAATGATTGTTCTTACTGTAAAAGAATTCTTATGTCAAGATAAAACTTCTTACGGTGGAACTTGTAACCCTTGCTCCTTGTCTTCATTTGAGTCCTTGTAAAGAGACCCTCCATGAAGAGATTGTACATGTTGTTCCAATGGAGCATGAAGACACATGTGTAACATGCATCACCTTTCAAAAACTGTTTTCCATTGTTTGTACAGTTGAGAATATATTCATGTGAAAGATGTAAATGCTGCCGATTCTCAGCTTTAATGCATTTCTAAGTGCTTCTATGTGACTGTGAAAATTACACTTAACAGCTCTTGTAATTGAAAATCTAAAAGATAGTTCAGAGATCCAGAAAGGATTAATTTCGCCTTGAATTTAGCCCTTCAAAATGTCCCGAGTTTAAAGCAGTCATGTGACTTTTGGCTTTCTGACCGATTGAGCCTGAAGGCAGTTTTTGGGTTGCGATCATTTACAGAAGTGCTTCTTGTAATCTAATAGACTGTGACAGGAACTGTTTGACCTATTTTACCATGGGAAACCGTTACAGCTTTATTTCAGGTTTGAAAAAGTACTCAAATCTAAAGAAAAGCATACACATTTTTTGTATTTCTATTCCTGAGGGTGGAACCTTTGGAAGTAAAGGAAGGTGCAGAGCAGTCAGGTGACTCTCAGCTGGTGTCAAATTCCTGTATTTACTAGTATAGAATACGCCAGTTTAAAGCAAGTGAAGAAGTGCTTCTGTATGAGTCTATCAACGCTGCTAAGTCACTGTTCAAAAAGACACTGCTGTGGGGATATGAGCTAATCATCACCTAAGTGTTCAGCAATAATGCTCTCAGAGTAAACACCTTTAACTTTGTACACGTAGATGAAGCTACACATTATGGATAAAGAGCAGTTTGAGTTTCAAAACATTTTGTGTTCAAATGAAATTACTTAATTTTGCTACTTTGCCCTAAATTAGTCCTAAATAATCACGTGCTGCAGTTCAGCGCAAACAGAATGATCTATACAGATGATCTCCTTGTATACAAAAAGTTAATTTGCTAAACTCAATAATCCTAGCAAAGGAGCAAAATAGGTTTCATTTGTTCTAACACTAATGTATTTGTAAATTTCCAAATTAACTTCATGCTCAAGCTTTCAAAAATAGCACAGGTATCTTAAACTTTTCTTCATGTGTTCAGCTTTGAGAGCTTGAATAGTTACAACAGAAATAACGGAAGTATTGCCAATCTTAAAATTGATTGAATTCATGTACATTTAAAAGGCAGTGGCTGAAATGCTCCATCTGACAAAATCGTGATCCTGGAAGCTGCCTTCAAAAATAAAACTGAATTCTTCTGTTTTTTATAGTGAGCAATTAGACACAATGCTGCCATCAATTGATACTTGTGATGCTATAGCTATTTTCTGATACTCTTTTCTGTTAAATACATCATCTCAGTTTGTTAAAAATTAGGGAAAAAATCATATTCAACTGTCATGAGTTTCAGTTTCTGTAAATTGTTTCCTTTGATATATTTACTGGTGAATAAATTTTTTTATTTTTCTATTTTTCTCACTACTTTTTGTGATAAAATTCCTTCATTCATCATAAATTGAAAAATAAAAACATAGCAGAAATTAAATTTTAAACTTTTATTTGGGTGGTCGGAAACTGGAAATGATCCCTGATTTTTAAAGTATTATTTCATTAAAGTTACATGTGAGGAACTTGCATTACTGTTTGTGAGGAAGGTTTTTGAGTTTTTGACTGTTATTTTCAAACAGCTCTTAGGGTCCTTGTTCACTTTTTCAATAGCAATTTTGCTTGTGAAATTCAGTTATTTTTGTCAAATTCTAGTCCCTGGTATGGAGAAAGAGGATTATATTTGTGTGCTTTTAAGCGCAAATGACTAGCTGAATTTATATATATATATATAGGCATGTTTAAATCAAAGCTTTATGAAGTGAAAAATATGTATTCAACAGAGCTTTAAACATACAGGGTTGTTCATTCTGAAGCAGATAAGCAGCTTTCTGGTGAGTGCCTGGAGGGAGCACAAAAAGGAGTACAGAAGATAGGTGGTGTTGAAAATTTTCTGAGTTTATTCCTTTTGCTCAAAATGTAGGCATTATTTTGACTACTGGTGGGAAAAGCCATTTGCCCTTCCAGGCTGATATATTTTTTGGATAGAATCATGATACCTCTATCTCCCCTTGTCATGCTGGGGTAGGGAAGGAGAGAGGTTTGTCAAATTCAACAGACACAGGTATTTCATTATCCCCATTTTATAGAGGAAAAAAATACAGAAGAGGAGTGACACAGGTGCCTGATGCTAGAGCTGGGAAGTGAGACTGACTTCTAGTATAAAACTCTAAATACTGTCACAGCTCTTCCTTTGGTAGCTAGATTGTCTTTTTTTGATGTAAGAAGCTGTTTCAGGCAGTACTAGAAAGTAATAATTTCCAAGTTTAAGGGCGTTTGCCTGGTGTAATTTTGAGAAGTATTATAATGGGAAATGCCTTGAGAGTATTTAAAAAATACAAAAATTATAGACTTTCTGTGAACAGAGTAATTTTCATTGTTTTCAAAAAATCACAGAATCATTTAGGTTGGAAAAGACCTCCAGGATAAAGTCCAACCTTCAACTGATCACCACCTTGTCTACTAGACCACAGTACAAAATGCTACGCCCAGTTGTTTCTTCAAAATCTCCAATGACAGTGATTTCACCACCTCCCTGGGCAACCCATTCCAACATTTGGTGACCCTTTCTATGAAGGAATTCTTCCTGAATCTCCCTGACACGTCTTGGGACTATATAATCTTGTCCTGTTGCTGGTTGACTGGAGTAAGAGACGAACCCCTCACCTGGCTACACCCTCCTGTCAGGGAGTTGTGGAAAAAAAGAAGGTCCCCCTGAGCCTCCTTTTCTCCAGGCTGAGCCCTCCTAGCCTGTTCAGCTGCTCCTCATGACTTGTGCTTTTCCTTTGAAATGTCCTTTTAAACATTTTCTATTGAAACTATTGATCTCTTTCAAAAGTTGATAGATTTTCAGGTCTTGGAAGAGCTTGTTTGGAGTGTATTCAGCTGTGATTATTATGAGAATATCGACAGGCCTGTGTGGGCTGTTCAATAACTCCATCTGAAATACAGGAATGATGGTTGTTCTTAAGATTTCTTTGAGAGATGAATCTTCATCTCTGTTGCAAATAAATGGAATTTATTTACACTTCGGAGCCTGAAAAAAAGAGTGATGTCATCAAGGAACTGTTGAATAAAAGCATGCCTAGACCTATCCTTTGGAAGGAGTATCTCAAAGCTGCTGAGGGCTCTCAGGAGAAGCCCTATCACAAGAACAAGGATGGTAGAAGATGTCACGAGAAGTGCAAGAACAGTGCCAGGTTTGCACTTACTGTATGAGGAAAATGAACTTGAAGAGGAGTGTAACTGGAGAGGTCTGGCCAATTGATAGTGCTCTACCATCCCAGGCCCAGTGCAAGCCACAGCAGATTCTGGAAGTGAAGGAAAACGAATGTATTGTATCAGGTCGAATTTCTTCACTGAATGGGTTTTCAAGTATTATAGTGGGTTGGGGGGGGTGTGGAGTCACCATCCTTGGATGTGTTCTGGAAATAACTGGATGTGGCAGTCACTGCTCTGGTCTAGTTGACAAGGTGGTGTTTGGTCAAAGGTTGGACTTGATGATCTTGGAGGTCTTTTCCAAACTTAATGATTCTGTGATTTTATGACCAAAACAAATACCAGGAACACATAGTAGAAAAACAGTTTCCCTCTTCATTTAAATATTCATTTATCATACAGTAAGCATGCTTTGATGATGAAATGTGGTGAAGATGTCTTCTTAGCATAGTTCATTTTTGATGTTAACTTTTATCTAATTTTGTTTATTGCTCTAAAACATGCATGTTAAAAGAAGGACAGGGTTCATACCACATAAAGAGTATTCTAATTATTTTTTAGGAGCTTAAGCAGGTTTTGTAATATGATACGATTTCAGGAGGACTCTGCTGACATGGCTTTGTAAATGGTATATCTAAGCAAAAGCATCATTGACATAAAAATTTTGGGTGCAACCTGATCAATACATTAAGTGCAAGAGAACTGCAAGCTGAAGGACTGGATACTAGAAGGAATGTGTTTGTGGTTTTGTATGAAGTAGAATGAGTCTTGAATGGTATGTACACTCCATAATGTGGCAAGAAATACCTTTTGTGTTAAAATACTCCTGACTCAACTTTCCATGAAGATTGGCCTACTTATTATCAGCATTCTGTCCAAGGTGGACTGTGTGATTTGTGTCAGATGAGTCATAGTATGGGTGATACTGAAGGCACTTTTTTGTTAGATTTTGTATGATAAATGGTGTAATAAAACAATTTAATAGATCCACTGTTTTTTTATTTTTTTTGTCTATAATATATTATTTAAATATCAAAGTCCTTCTTACCTGAAATGGATCTGAAGCACAGGATGATCTAGTGCACCAAGTCACGAACTTAGTACAGCGTAATAGGCATGCTGTAGGTGTAGATAGTATAGGAATCTTTTAAGGGATAGTCGGCTGTTGAAATAGGAAACATGAACTATGTGACTTCTTAATTTTTATTGAGTTTTCAACTTGTGCAGGTGAATTAAAAACTGCAATTCACTCATATTTAGTACATACATTAAAACAGATGGTAGAGGAATCTGAAAATATATTAATTCAGCTTGACAAAGAAATGCAGGAGTTTGTTCATAAATTCGATTTAATGGTGGATAATTCCTCAATTTCAGTATCCCTTTCAACCTCTACAAGCCTGCCAAATTCAAACAGCTAGGACAAAACTAATTTTTGGGTTATTTGTGGCTTGCTATTTTCCTTTAGAGTCATGGATGGATAAATTGTAGTCACGATATCCTATCAACTGCAGTATTGCTCTCACAAAGATTTCCAGTAGATATGTATAGTATCTCACAATGCCTTGGAGACTATTTACTGATGAATCCTAAACAATATTTTGTTGCAAGAAAAATCTAGTTCAAAATAGTTTGCAGTGTTATTATATAATAATAATTTTGTTTAATGGAGGACTTACAAAATGTCAAATGTCATTTAGTATGTTGCTTTATACATAAGCATATTGAAAACCAGCAGATCTGCCTGTTGGAGATTACTCTGTTTATAGATTCAACAAAAGCAAAAGGCCTAAGTTAAACCTCTGGAACTGTGAAAGCATTTTACCAAAACCTCATATCATGCTTCTTACTTTTCTTGAGAAAATAATACTCTTTTCTTGTGCTAACAAGACAGCTACTCTGCCTGACATATAGACACAGAAGAAGTACAAATACAAGCCAATAATTTCTAAAAGCTTGAGATAATAGGAGAGAAGGACTCCATTTTTGCAACACCTTTCCAGGTCAGAGTCCATTGCAACTGTCTTCCATGTATATATAAGAAAATGCCTGGTTTCCTAGTTCTGCAATTTAGTCCTATATAATCTAGTTTTGCAAAACACACTTCTCTTATTTTTCCCCGTGTTTTTGTTAGTATATCTAACCAAATACATATACATACATACATACACACACATATATATACATACATATATATACATATATGTATGTATGTAAATTGATGTTGTTAAACAGCTTGCCTTGTGACTTTGCATAGTTTCCTTTCGATATTGTTTGAGGCATTTGTTCTTAAAAGAACAAAACAACAGCCCTATCCTTTCTGGTAAGACCTTTTTGTTGTGTTCTTCTTTATTGTTGGGTGTTTAATTGTCCAGCTGGCCTACAGCTACAGAAGCACAGGAATTGTGGGTTATGTGGTGCTGCAACAACAGAAGTCCTGCATGCAGGGGTGGAGATTTTGCCATCCTGCAGTGGCTTCAATTTTGAGAGCAACTTTATGGTCAAGGATGTCCAGGCTGCTGGAAATCAGACACAGAACTGATACGGTGGCTCTACAGAATCAAACAAGTTAATGAAGCTGAACTTTAGGTAAGCTAAGGTTTTAGGATGCTTAATTAAAGAATAACCACAAACACTTAGCAATTTCTAAGTTATCAGATGCCATTACCTGGAAGTCATTTTTGAGGTATAATTATGAACCAGAAGCAGCTAGAGATGATCATCATCTTTCTTTGTAAATGGCTAGGATAAGGCAGACATTTGCATGCCTCTGTTCTGTTTGAGACATGAGCCACTGCCACAAACTGCATGTGTATTCTGTTGTATCTAGTTTTTACATACTGAAGAATAATAACTAAATTTTAATATTAACACTCTCATCTTTTATACAGAAAACTGGCATTCAATGAAATCAAAACATTTCAATTTTTGATATACTCTAACTTCCCCACAGATAAGGTAGAAAACAAATTCTAAAAACCCGTATTCTTAAGAAATACAAACATGACTGATAAATAATGTACTTCTATGGAAGTTCAAAAAAACACCCTAGTTCTTAGGTCCAAATTTGAGTACCAACTCAAATACCTTGGTTCTTTTCAGTTTCTGGGTCCCCACAGATCCAAAGTAAATAAAGAATCAGCTATATGAAATAAGAAACTTGGAACACTAGATCATCAAGGACAGAGATGAATATCAACTGTTAGAGTTATCTTTGGCTTTGGTGTAATAATTGCTACTTCATTTTTCCGAACAATTGAAATAAAGTGGGTGGATCATAGTTGTTGATGTTTTTAACACCTCATTGCTTTATTAGAGTTTCCGCTTCAGTTTTACATATTTAATGATGCTGCTGTTTTTAAAATTAAAGTGTAAATGTCCTTTTACTCATGGAGCACATAAATGGTTCATTAAGAGCAATTAATTTTAAAGACTAGCTAGGAAATTTCAGTCTAACAACTTTTCACTCAAAAATCCAATTTTCTTAAAATTATTTCTTTCACAGAGCATATTGACTTTGATGATACTTTCCTTATCAATAGTATTTAGTGAACATTTCTGATGTCTTTAATGAAGAGCTTCAATTTTCTTTCTTTTTGCTGTAGCAAAACATTGTTCTGACCCTGGTTTGGTTTTAATTTTGGTTTTAAATCTTAATATCATTTTATATTTATGAATAGTGTATTTTTAGGGTAAAAATAAAACTTTTGTGCATTTTCAAAAGAAAACTATTAAACTTTTGAATGTTTGAAAATATCAGGGAATGGTAACCTTGGATCTAACTGCTCTTCTTTTAAATGCCTCTGCTCTACAAAGAAAGCAAAACATCAAAATCCCCAGACTTTTCACAGAGTGAGAAATTCCCGTTAGCATAAGGGGAAAAAGGAACGTATCAGGAATATTGAAAGGAATTGAAGGAGCGTGTAGATTGAGTGATTTCTCTATCTCCACCAGTGTAAGCATTAGAATTAGCACATTTCTACTTCCTCCCTGGCTTTTCCTGGGCTGAAGCCGGAGGCTTCTTATAGGAGGTGATACCTGTGTAATGAAGGACGAAATGGATAATAAAACATTAGAAATTTGTGACAAGTTCCCTTTCATCTGACAGAAGCATGAAGCCAGGAAACTGCTGCTGTTCAGATTTGAGGTAAAGAGACTTTGATGACATGACAGATGCAGTAAATACAGAAAAACTTTACCTGTTATTAAAAAAATATTTGGAATAGCATGGTTGTCTACAATATGTAAAAATGAAATCCTCTTTTCATATTTTTTAGGTTTCTGGAATGCAAAAGTAAGTTTTTTCTCTCTTGTGCTGTGTCATTAGTCAGAAAAGCATTTGTCAAAGGTGGACATTGAAATATATGCAGTTTTGAACTTGCATTAAATCTGAGCTTTCAGGTAAAAATCAGCAAAATAGTATCTGCTTCAGTGAAGTCTAAATGTTGTTTATGTTCAGCTCTACTGTTTTGGATTTTATCACAGTAGCCATTGGCTGTAATAGCCAATAGCAACTGATCCCTAATGCCAATGCTTTACTGCCTTCATCCTATTTTAAACATAATGGTTTACACTTAATGCCAAAGTCTGTGCCTGTAAGGTGCACATTGTTCCAAACAAGCAGCTGTTAGGAACTTGTCTTCAGTTGCTTTAGAGTAATTTAAAAGCATTGGTCCTATTTTCTTGTGGTCAGGCTTCTTTGTTCAGAATGACAGGTATCAAGAAAATTTCTACATCTTTCTTTATCTTGTATCAGACCATTATGGCATCCAGTTACATTTTAAATTTTTGTGTTGTCAAGCACACAATTTACCCACTGAGCAAATAATACCCTTGTCTTATGCAGGGTTTTTAGGAAGGGATTACTTTCATTTCACTGAAAGCTAAGACTTCTGTTTTCTGAAATTTACTTTCCTTGTCTGATAGCTTTTCAATTAGGTATATTCAGTGAGAAGACAGTAGCTGCATTTTGTCTAGCAAGTAAAGCAGTTGTCCAAATATTTATTTAAATTATTTTAAAAACCTATGTGATATCTTTTTGACCATTTGGTACATTGTAATTAACATGAAATTTCCTCTCAATTTTCAGTTGTACAATCACACACAAAACACAGAGTTTAGGAGGAATATGTTTAGTAGTATTCACTTTTTGAGGTCAAAACCATAGAGACAAATCATAATTGGTTTTTTTTTTTTCGTATTGGGGACTAATTAGCACAGTGAAAGAATCTTGCAGTCATGTTAAAAGCTACACATACCTGCAATGAAAAAAACCTGCTTTTCAAAAGTGCAGTTTTGGTTGTTTCCCTGGAGGCACCTCGAAGTTTGTAAGGTTTCTATACATCACTCTTAATAGGAAATAACAGCTGTTATTTTTAAAGACCTTTGTGGTCTCCAGGGGAAAAATGACACATATGGAGTGGGATAGTATTCTTTCCTTAAGCACAGTGTGTATATTTCACATTAAATATTGGAAGAAATACAGAAATAAAACTAGCCTCTCTTTTTTGCAGTAAGGTAAATCATGCTAGAAAGCATTTTAAGTCTCTCATAGCTCAAGGCAATGGAATCATGTATATTAACACAGGTTTAAGATCAGAGGGAATCAGTCAGTATTAAGAAATGAATCATTAAAATATAATGTATATTAATTTTTTTATTCCTTTCTATTTTTGCCACTACTGGTAACTCAGGATCTGTTATGCATTGTATTTTAGCTTTGCATTTTATTCTGTTTTTCCTCCTAGCATTTTGAGCTCTTGAGGCACAGTTTGTTCGATCCTCTTGCCCATAAGGTGTCTCTTGAGTCTCTGTCCTCTTTCCATCCACAGAGTGCTTTCTTAAGCAGATTTTGACATCTCCCCCAGCAGATACCCTCTTCAGGGGAATGGCTATATCTTCTGTGTTTATCAATATGGTCTGATTAGTCATGATAAATCCACCCTGCTCACTGCTACACCTCAGACTTACTCCTTGGTAGTCTTTTTTTCTGTTCATTTTACTTCTGTCAACTGACTGAAAGAATTCAGGTACATGATTGACAGTTTCTGGTGACATTATGTGGCACCCCTGGCAGATCAGAACTCCATTCATCATCAGTTTGGCTTTCCAGTTTTTTATTAATCGCACCCAACAGATTGGCTTATTGATGTCCTCGTCTATGTGCTTATATATGCTTATATAGTTACAATTATTTCTATATTTCCATTGTGTCTCAACGTAGAACAGGAAAATGCTTGGAGACCACATGATTCTGTCTGATGCCAGTCATAATATTGAGGTTATAGATGCAGTCTGTAACAATCTGTGTAAAATAATCTCAGTACTAGACTGTATAGCATATACAGAGATTGCTAACACCTACATGAAACTTTCTGAGCCAAAGAAACGCAAAGTGTCACCCTTAGTCATAGCATGAGGGTCAAGTCTTCCAGTGACATTAACAGAAGCTGCCTTGGGGAGCACTCAAACTGTCATGCCATTCTTCATTTGTTGTTCTTCTTAGTAGAAAGTTCTACCATGAAGTAGCTCAAATGATCACACAGCTAAGCATGATGACAATTCTCCCTTTGGAAAGCTCTTGAAAAATACTGGTTTGCTTTTATCTTGCATTAGCAAGTAAGAGATCCTGGTAAGTTCTGGGTTTTATGTGAAACAGTGAGTGTAGTTGGAAAGAGACTACCCGTCAGAAGTTTTACAGTTAGATTGCCAGATGCTGTCTTCATCTAATCTGGTGTTTTCCTAATGTCTGTCCCTGACATCCACTTGAATGGATTTTCTCAGTGGTATAGCAAAAGTTAAAATTCTTAGGAGCTTCTAACAGCAAGATGTGGCCTTATGTTTTTGCTTTACCTGAAAAACAATTGTATTTTATATGCACCATGGATTTTTCAAATAAGAATATTTTTTAAACAAAAATTTATTTTGATTGGAAAGACCAATCATCTGTATAAACATGTTTCCTGAAAGAAAGATCTTTTCCTCCACAAGCAACAGTAAGAACATTTGTTTTCGTAAAGAAGCACTGGAGTATAAAGTATATATCCCTTAACACCTACTGTGGTACACTTTTGGTAACCTGGAAAAGTGAATATATTCTGCTTGAGCTACTGCTAATGTGTTAAGTTGCTTGCAGCAATTAGAAACCCACACTTGCTTGTTGTACAAATGGCAAGGGCTTGTGTAAATTTCTTTTGCCATCTTTCATTAGTATGTAGTAAAAAAGAATTCTAGGAAGGAAATCTATCTGTACAGAGATGGCATGGCATAATTTTATTTTTTTATCCTTTTGTGTTACGTGTATTTTTATTTTACTTTGTTATTACCTTTTAAAAAGTATTCTTCTAATAAAAGGGGAGATTGTTTTAGTTGTCAGTTTTCTTCTTTAGTTGCTTCAAGAACTGGAAGACCTGTCCTTGGATAGAATCATTTCTTTGAAAAGAGACCAAAGTATAAATTAAAACAAATACGTGAAGTAATTCAAGCCTTCAAAGAAAAAAGAGTATTCTTGCACTTGCTAGAGGGAGCCATCATTTTATAATTCCACACATCATGTCATCATTTCCTATAATACACCATAATGACCAGCTGGCACACTGAAATAATGAACTATTGACTCTACTGAATATTTAAACTAAGTTATTCTTGTTAGGGGTTATAAAGGCTGCTATTAGTTCAAATGGAAACTTTTCCCACTGAAATGAAGATGCATATCGTTACTTTTTTACATCCTGATTTAATATAATACAGCTTTTTTGTTAGACCATAAAGCTTCTGAGGTAGACAAAGTTAATTGAATCAGATCTTGAATTTGTCTAAACAAGACAGCTGTGATTGGTCCACTTTATGCTATGAAATATGAATCTTGTCTAAGCAAAAAAGCCAAATCTAACAGGATCTCATCTAGCCAGAAGCCAAATACTGTAGAAGATTGAGTACTGATACTTTCCTCCCACTCCCAAAAAACCCCAAAAGTGTTTCTTACATAGATAGTATCAATGGTTAATAAATACTTCTAGCATTAAACACTGCACACTGATGCTTAGAATAAAATATCACTGTTAATTTTTAACATGCATTGTATGAGAATATTTAAGAATGGGAGTGACCCAAAGCATGGTTTGTTGTACTTTTCAAGTCAAAGAGTATATTCGTCTATTTTTCCCCACTATAGGGATCAAAGAATAATACAGAAATTTCAAATTTCTTAATTTTTAAATCCTGGTTCATTCATTTAGTTATTCATGTGAAGCTATGAATTTTTTCGTATTAATGAAATTGAAAAAATTCTTTAGGCTTTGTTGTCATGTATTACATAAATTAATATTTACTAACAAAGATGTAAACTGGTTGCAGTTCCTAGGGAAAAACACTGTTTTTTCCTTTTTTAACTAAAGTATCTGCTGGTCCTATGACTGTGGCCTCACTACTAATTTTAGACATCATGTCATGGGTTGGAGCTAAGTTGATTGACAGTTTCCCAATCCAATTATGCTTTTCGAATTCGCATATTTAAACTTGCTGGAGGCGTGGAACTTTCTCTTTGAATCCAGCTCTCCCGCAGGGAGGGGCAGGGGGGAGGATGGCTCTGGGCCCGGCCCTTGGGAGTGGGCCCGGGCCTCCCCTCCTCTGGCGCCAGGGCACGGGTCCCTGGAATGCTGCGGGAGACCCCCCCTTAAAGCCACGAGCAGCTGAGGAACACCCGTGAGCTGCAAAGCAGAGACCACCAGAGCGGCTTCCAAGACCTGGGAGGGGCTTCCCTTCCCTCACTCCATGTGGCCTTGCGCAAACCCAGCGGGAGTCGATTTCCAGCCTTCTTAGACTGAGCAAAACATCCAATTACTGGCAACATCAAAGGAGGAGAGCTTTTCCTCCAACGTACAGCCCAACGAGGGTAAGCTGTTCAACGTGGCATTAAGGTCAGAAAGAGAAAGAGAAAGTGAGTTATGTGAGACGGAACGAAAGATGGCGG